>SJYT01045621.1:44661-66950 GCA_006410635.1 Cephalophus harveyi
CTCTCTCCTCTTTCACTTTCATCAAGAGGCTTTTTAGCTCCTCTTCACTTTCTGCCATAAGGGTGGTGTCATCTGCATATCTGAGGTTATTGATATTTCTCCCAGCAATCTTGATTCCAGCTTGTGTTTCTTCCAGTCCAGCGTTTCTCATGATGTACTCTGCATAGAAATTAAACAAGTAGGGTGACAATATACAGCCTTGATGTACTCCTTTTCTTATTTGGAACCATTCTGTTGTTCCATGTCCAGTTCTAACTGTTGCTTCCTGACCTTCATACAGATTTCTCAAGAGGCAGGTTAGGTGGTCTGGTATTCCCATCTCTTTCAGAATTTTCCACACTTTATTGTAGCCAAAGCTAAAATCTAGCTTTAGAAACTGAGCAAACACTGCTATAGCAGAGGATAATTTCAATTGAGCTTATCCATATCCAGGACTCACTCTTGTTGGACCCAATTCTAGATTTACCACAGCCTCTACGGGGTTGCACAGAGTTGGACACTACTGAAGTGACTTAGCAGCAGCAATACTAGCAGCAGCAAGTTATAGTTCAAGTCCCATTGGCTGCTGAGTGTGAAGGTGCTATTTTGACACCTGTCATATTTAGAATTATTCAGCCTGGAAAGATGCCTAAAATAGACATTCTAACATCAAAACCTCAAGAGAAAGTGTCAGACTATGAGACAAAACTCCAGAATTTTATATGTGAGGGGTTCTAGGTCTATAAACTTTTGGAAAGAAGGACTAGAACTCTCTTTAAGGGACATTTACACAATAAGCATACTGTTTTACTCTAAACTATTTTCTTGGGAAGTTCTGGGTGCTAACTGAGGTTTGGTGGTGGTGATGAGGTCTCTATGACACCTCATTTTTCTACAATTGAAATGAGATTTTCAGAAGAACTTGAGGCCATCAGTATTTGGTATCATTCATCCAAACCTCCAGTTGTGGATGAAAAAAGAAATATTCTACTGCACATGCGGCCACGTCAGTAATCCCTAGGAAAAGAAACCCAAAGCGGTGTGTGTTTGATGAGGTGAACATAGCCTACCACAGCCTGCACAGTCAGAAGCCCAGGATTTGAGGTTCAGCTTGTGAATCCGGTGACTCATTTAACCTAACAGTCCTCAGTCTGACTGCACAGTAGAATCACCTGGCGAGTGCTTACACCATGTTGCTGCCATGGTCCAGTCCAGAGACTCTGATTAATTAGTCATGAGTGGAGTTCAGGTGTCAGCATGCTTTTTTGTTTGTTTGAAGAAAGACACATGATTCTAATATGCATCTGTGGCTGAGAATCTCTAAACAACCTCTCTGCACTGTATGGATTAGGATTATATTCATACTAGAAAGTACTACTTAAGAGTACTAGAAAGGAAAGACAGAGTTCCTACACGATTTAATAAAGAAATAATATGAAAAGTGATAAATAGTTCTTTCTTAAGTCACTGGAGTCCAGTAAATCCTTAAAGTGATATACACAGTGAGAGCATTTTTATGACAAAGAGGAGGAGAGAAAAATGAAAAGGTGAAGATTTTGATGTGTATCCTATGTATCCTAAAAAGTAGGATACACGAGAACAAAGAGGAAGAGGATAGTCATTGAGTTCTTCCATTGTCTAGACACTGTTTTTAGCACTTACAATTATTCTGTTTATAAGCATAGCTTTTTTACGAGGTAGGTACTATTATTATTTCTATTTTATAATAGAGAAAGAATCTAAAATAATACATATAGAGAGAAAGAATCTAAAATAATGAACTGAATTGTGGTAGACATGGTATACATTTCAAGTTAAAAAAAAACTCCTTTAATTTCTGTGATGTGAAACAGTGAAAATGCTCTATCAGGTAGAGCATTTTCAAAGTTCAGCACAGACTTTGGTTCAGAGGAGGCTGTAAAATTCTGTTGTTTAACTTGCAGATAAATGACCAGACAACTACACACAGTGGGAATATATTCACTTACACAATTAAAGTAGTCTTTGGGATTCAAATAGGCCAAATGGACCTAATATTTAAATTTCATATAGTTTATAGTTATGATGACCCAGTATTAATATGATTTTCTAGAACAAAACTGTGGTGATACAAAATGGAGAATTACTGAGCCTGGGAATCTGGGTTCAAATCACGACTTTGCCACTGTCTAGTACTGTGACTTTGGAATCTTTAGTTTTCTCATGTATAAAATGGGGAAAATATGTCTTCTACTTATCTCACAGGTTTGTCTGAACAAGGCAAGGGCTATATATGTCGTGTCTGAATGCCCAACATCCACTCCTTGGTTTCTGTGGGAATATCTAAATCAACATTGCATAACATGTTGGAGTTCAGTTATCCAAAGTCAAATTAGCCTGGGAAGTGAAGAAAAGGATAATTCTGCAGGGGTCTGAGAGAGGTAAATTTGATATGTAAAGCATTTACACTTCATGGTAATGGATGTGGCAGAAACTTGACAGGACAGCAAATTAAAGATGATCCTCAGTCTCTGTTAGTTCCATTGCAAATCCTCTCCTGGGGACCCTTCCACATCCAAATTTGAAAACTGGCTTAATTTTCCTGGACATCTTCTGTCTGTTTTAGCTTACAGTAAGGCCAAACAGAGGATAACATATAAGAAAAACAATTACATACTGCCAAAGTAAACTTCTGTGCAAAACAGGAATTTTGTAGTTCTTCAGAAACATTTGAAATATAATTAGGAATATATATAGTAGACAGAGTAAATTCAAACAACAGAACTGTAGAAAATGGCTGTGGCTACTCCTTCCATCTAAAAATAATTTCACCCCAGGCACTGTGGTAAGGGTGCTATAATATCCTTCTGCACATTCTTACATGCCAGAAATACTGAAATATAAGGTTTTTCCCTTAAAAAAAATCAAGTTGCAGCAAGCACTTTGAGAGTACAAAATTAGCATCTTATGGTTCCTACTTCATTTCCAAAATGTGTTATAAATTATAAATTTCAAAGGCTTTAAACCTAAACTCAATAACTGCATTCTCTTTAAGGCCAACAGGCCAAACACACCATAAGGTAAACTACCCATAATAATTTTTACCACATCATCTACTCTTCAGTATTTTTAAGAGTTCCTTAAGTTGTACGCTCAGAAAATATTTTCCTTATTAACCCACCCATATAATATGTAGATGGCTATTGGAGATGCAGAAGGCAGTGGCACCCCACTCCAGTACTCTTGCCTGGAAAATTCCATGGACAGAGGAGCCTAGTAGGCTGCAGTCCATGGGGTCGCTAAGAGTCGGATACGACTGAGCGACTTCCCTTTCACTTTTCACTTTCATGCATTGGAGAAGGAAATGGCAACCTACTCCAGTGTTGTTGCCTGGAGAATCCCAGGGATGGCGGAGCCCAACGCGCTGCCATCTGTGGGGTCGCACAGAGTCGGACACGACTGAAGCGACTTAGCAGCAGCAGCAGCATTGGAGAGAAGCCTGCAAGTACAGACTTAAATTTTATGAAACTGAGTGCACTGGAACCTAAAGGTGACCCCAGAGTTAAACAAGAATGTACACTTGCATATGATTAAAAAGCAGGAGTTAGTTCACTATGACCAGGAGAGTTTGACTATGCAGTTCAGTGTGGTTTGTAACACTGAAATGAATGCTCTGCAGCTGTTCTATTCTTAGTCCAGATATACTTAGATTAGTATAACATATCCTTACCCCAAGTATTAGTATATTAGTATATTATTTGTATATATATTAGTATATTATTAGTATACATATATTAGTATAACATTTCCTTACCCCAAGCATTAGTATTAGTATAACATCTAAGAATAAGATACACTTAGATTAGTATAACATATCCTTACCCCAAGTATTAGTATATTATTTGTATATATATTAGTATATTATTAGTATATATATATTAGTATAACATTTCCTTACCCCAAGCATTAGTATTAGTATAACATCTAAGAATAAGATATACTTAGATTAGTGATAACATTTCCTTACCACAAGCAAGCTCACTAAATGGTTTATATTGTTTATTGTCTAAAGGGTCTATATGGAATCATGATGTGAAATTGTATCATCCGGGAATCTGTAGTTTGAAGATTCTGAAGAGAATACAGAATAAGTTCCTAAAAGAATGTTTAGAAATGGTACACTATGGTCAGAAAAATAATGTCTTTATTATTCATTTAATAAACACATGTACAGCATTTTCTGTTACTTTTAAGTGCTTTTACAGATAATAACTCATATAATTCTTAAAACGACTCACTGAGATAAGCACAATAATTACACTATTTTTCAGATAGAGGTGCTGAAGCACAGAGAAGTTCAGCAACTTGCCCAAGATCACAGATCTAGAAGAGACTAAGTTTGGTTCTGAATCCAGGAAGCTGGCTACTGAAACAATTCCCTGATGTCTCTGCTATCTATTCCCTCTGCTGTTAAAACAGATGGGCATAACAAAAATCCTAGAGCCCTAATGCTTAATATTTGTTAGTCTCAAGATTTTCATTATAAAGGTTGCATTTTAAAATTTAATTACCTGGTAATATCAGTTACCAGGTACCATGGCAATGGATTTTTTTTTTTAATTAAAGTAACTACTAATTGAGAATAAATTTAACTCTCAAATACAGATGCCCAAGCTCCAGCCTAAATTTTTTTTTTTTTTTCTTTTCGTTTTAGCCTAAATTCTGTTTGTGACTGTGGCTTCAGATTATATGTGCCTCCATATCTCTGGCTCGCATTATAAGCAAGGCTTGGTCTCCTGAGAACAGAGTAGTAAGTTTCTCAGTACATGTGACAGTCTATTTATTGTATCTGGCCCTAGTTCACCTGGAAGCCTGGCTCAATCTTTTTATTTTCCCATTTATATCTTTATCAATTGCAAAATATATGTTCAGTTCAGTTCAGTTCAGTTCAGTCACTCAGTCGTGTCCGACTCTTTGCGACCCCGTGAATCGCAGCATGCCAGGCCTCCCTATTCATTACCATCTCTCGGAGTTCACTCAGACTCACGTCCATCGAGTCCGTGATGCCATCCAGCCATCTCATCCTCGGTCGTCCCCTTCTCCTCCTGCCCCTAATCCCTCCCAGCATCAGAGTCTTTTCCAGTGAGTCAACTCTTCGCATGAGGTGGCCAAAGTACTGGAGTTTCAGCTTTAGCATCATTCCTTTCAAAGAAATCCCAGGGTTGATCTCCTTCAGAATGGACTGGTTGGATCTCCTTGCAGTCCAAGGGACTCTCAAGAGTCTTCTCCAACACCACAGTTCAAGAGCATCAATTCTTCGGCGGTCAGCGTTCTTCACAGTCCAACTCTCACATCCATACATGACCACAGGAAAAACCATAGCCTTGACTAAACGGACCTTAGTAGAATGTATGTTCATTATAATAATGCAATAATCTAAAAACCTATTTTCCAAAAATAATAATTTCCTCCAACTCTGACATTCTTGGGTTAACAGCCTCACATTTTGATGTGTATAACATTTTCTCTATGTTCATACATATAAATATATGAATATGTATTTGTTCTAAAACATGACACTGTTTTACAAAACTGGGATCACAGTATATACATTAGTGTTCAATGTGCTTTCTCAAAAAAAAAAAAAAAAAATTCACCTGAGTCAATCAATAAATATAAATCATTTTAATAACTACGTGATATTTCAAAATGCAGATGTGTCATAATTTATTCAACTATTTTACTCTTGAAAGAACTTCAGCTTTTTTCTTGCTCCTTAAACAATAATTCAATAAATATCTATAAATATAGTCTTGTGGGGGTGGTGGTGAAGTAGGAAGACCCTGAACTCACTTCTTTCCATGGACACACAAAAATTACAACTCCCTTATGGCACCCCACTCAAGTACTCTTGCCTGGAAAATCCCATGGACAGAGGAGCCTGGTGGGCTGCAGTCCATGGGATCGCTAGAGTCAGACACGACTGAGTGACTTCACTTTCACTTTTCACTTTCATGCATTGGAGAAGGAAATGGCAACCCACTCCAGTGTTCTTGCCTGGAGAACCCCAGGGACGGGGGAGCCTGGTGGGCTGCTGTCTATGAGGTCATACAGAGTTGGACATGATTGATGGGACTTAGCAGCAGCAGCAGCAGAGCAACTAAGAGAACAACCTGAAGACTAGAGGGAAAGATTTTCTACAACCAAAGATGTAAAGAAGGAACCACAGTGAGATGAGTAGAAGAGTAGGAGAAAAAGCATAGTTAAGACTAATAGCCCACTCCCCAGATGAGCAAGCTACAAAAGGGAGAAATATCATTGTAGAGGTGCTCCCCAAGGAGTCAAGGGTCCAAGTTCCACACTGGGTTCCTCAGCCCAGGGGTCCTGAACCAGGAATAAGCCCTCAGAATATCTGGTTTGAGAACTAGAGGGGCTTGAGACAGCCAGAGGGCTATAGGAAACAGACATTCTGTTCTTAAAGGACCACAAGCAAAATCACATGTGTTCTGAGTTCTTCCCTGGTGGCTCAGATGGTAAAGCGTCTGCCTGCAATGCGGGAGACGCAGGTTCGATCCCTGAGCTGGGAAGATCACCTGGAGAAGGAAACAGCAACCCACTCCAGTATTCTTGCCTGGAAAATCCCATGAACAGAGGAGCTAGTAGGCTACAGTCCATGGGGTCGCCAAGAGTCGGACACGACTGAGCGACTTCACTTTCTTTCTTTCTTTCTTTCTTTCTTTCTTTCTGAGTTCCAGTGCAGACAAGGCTCCTTTGAAAGCAGCCTTGGTCAGAGACACCTGCTGATCTTAGAGAACTTCCTTGTGAGAAGGAAGGCAACTGGGACTCCCCCTGAGGGCAGTGATGCTGGCAGGAGCCATGTATAGGAGATTATTCTCCTTGACCATAACAGCACCGTGTGTGCTGTGTGCCCAGTCGTGTCCAACTTTTTGCGATCCCATGGACTGTAGCCCATCAGGCTCCCCTATCCATGGAATTCTCCAGACAAGAATACTGGAATGGATTGCCATTTCCTTCTCCATAACAGCACTGCTTGGAGAAGGCAATGGCACCCCACTCCAGTACTCTTGCCTGGAAAATCCCATGGGTGGAGGAGCCTGGAGGCTGCAGTCCATGGGGTCGTGAAGTCGGACACGACTTCACTTTCACTTTTCATTTTCATGCATTGGAGAAGGAAAAGGCAGCCCACTCCAGTGTTCTTGCCTGGCTGCTGCTGCTGTGCTAAGTCACTTCAGTCGTGTCCAACTCTGTGCGACCCCATAGACGGCAGCCCACCTGGCTCCCCCATCCCTGGGGTTCTCCAGGCAAGAACACTGGAGTGGGTTGCCATTTCCTTCTCCAATGCATGAAAGTGAAAAGTGAAAGTGAAGTCGCTCAGTCGTGTCCAACTCCTAGCAACCCCATGGACTGCAGCCCACCAGGCTCCTCCACCCATGGGATTTGCCAGGCAAGAGCACTGGAGTGGGGTGCTATTGCCTTCTCTGCTATAACAGCACTAGTAAATGCTATTTTGGAATCCTCCTTTTACCCTATTAGCTCCTGGGACTCAGGTCAGCCCGCCAATAGGCCGGTATCCACCCAGAGCTGCTTCCCCAGGCTGCACAACCAAGTGAGGACCTAGCCCTGCCCTCCAACAGGCCAACACCAACTCTGTGCTCATTCCCAGCCCCAGCCCTCTAGGTCATGTAACCAATCACATGAGACATCTAGCCTCTGCAGCAGGCTCACAGTTCTGCACAAGGCACAGCTTCACCATCAACCAGGTCAGGGGCCAACTCTACCTATCAGCATGTCCACAGCAGTCAGCCCTACCACAATATAAGAGCATATGCAGCCCACATGGGGCCCCCCCTAGAATACACAACTCTAGCAAAGTCGGGGGAAATGTGCTTCTGGGCCCCACAGGATATCTCCCATATAAGGCTGCTTCTCAAAGGCTGAGAAACATAACTGACCTACTTAGTTAGTTAGTTCAGTTGCTCAGTTGTGTCTGACTCTTTGCGACCCCATGAACTGAAGCACGTCAGGCCTCCCTGTCCATCACCAACTCCCAGAGTTCACTCAAACTCACGTCCATCAAGCCATCTCATCCTCTGTCACCCCCTTCTTCTCCTGCCCCCATTCTCTCCCAGCATCAGAGTCTTTTCCAATGAGTCAACTCTTCGCATGAGGTGGCCAAAGTATTGGAGTTTCAGCTTTAGCATCATTCCTTCCAAATAACACCCAGGACTGATCTCCTTTAGAATGGATTGGTTGGATCTCCTTGCAGTCCAAGGGACTCTCAACAGTCTTCTCCAACACCACAGTTCAAAAGCATCAATTCTTTGGCACTCAGCTTTCTTCACAGTCCAGCTCTCACACCCATACATGACCACAGGAAAAACCATAGCCTTGACTAGATGGACCTTAGTTGGCAAATTAATGTCTCTGCTTTCTAACATGCTATCAAGGTTGGTCATAACTTTCTTTCCAAGGAGTAAGCGTCTTTTAATTTCATGACCTACCTAACACAGAGAAATTAAGAAAATTGGGCAAAAGAATGAGAAATGGAAACAAACATCCAAGTTCAGGAAGCACAAAGTCCCAAACAAGATGAACTCAAAGAGGTCCATATCAAAACTCATTACAATTAAAATGGCAAAATGTACAGACGAACAAAGAATCTTAAAATTGCAAGAGAAAAGCAACTAGTTACATCAAGGGAAGGAAACGTCTATAAAACAATAAGCTGACTTTTCAGCTAAAACTCCACAGGCCAGAAGAGAGTGGCACAGTATAATAAAAGTGATGAAAGGGAAAAACCTACAACCAAGAATACTTCATAGAGTTAGACAAGGCTGCGGTCCTAGTGTGATTAGATTGACTAGATTTCTGTGAGTATGGTTTCAGTGAAACTAAGCCATGCCCGCAGGGCAACCCAAGACAGGTGGGTCATGGTGGAGAAGGTCTGACAGATGTGGTCCACTGGAGAAGGGAATGGCAAACCACTTCAGTATTCTTGCCTTGAGAACCCCATGAACAGTATGAAAAGGCAAAATGATAGAATACTGAAAGAGGTACTCCCCAGGTCAGTAGGTGCCCAATATGCTACTGGAGGTCAGTGGAGAAATAACTCCAGAAAGAATGAAGGGATGGAGCCAAAGAAAAAACAATATCCAGCTGTGGATGTGACTGGTGATAGAAGCAAGGTCCAATGCTGTAAAGAGCAATATTGCATAGGAACCTGGAATGTCAGGTCCATGAATCAAGGCAAATTGGAAGTGGTCAAACAGGAGATGGCAAGAGTGAATGTCAACATTCTAGGAAATCAGTGAACTAAAATGGACTGGAATGGTGAATTTAACAAAGATGACCATTATATCTACTACTGCAGGCAGGAATCCCTCAGAAGAAATGGAGTAGCCATCATGGTCAACAGAAGGGTCCGCAATGCAGTACTTGGATGCAATCTCAAAAATGACAGAATGATCTCTGTTCGTTTCCAAGGCAAATCAGTCAATATCACAGTAATCCAAGTCTATGCCCCAACCAGTAACGCTGAAGAAGCTGAAGTTGAATGGTTCTATGAAGACCTATAAGATCTTTTAGAACTAACACCCAAGAAAGATGTCCTTTTCTTTATAAGGGACTGGAATGCAAAAGTAGGAAGTCAAGAAACACCTGGAGTAACAGGCAANATTCATGGGGTCGCAAAGAGTCGGACATGACTGAGTGACTGAACTGAACTGAAGAATACTTCACTGAGCAAGGTAATCATTCAGATTCAAAGGAGTGGTAAACAGTTTCACAGACAAGCAAAAAATAAGAGTTCAGAACCCTAAACTGGCTTATAAGAAATATTAAACTGACTTCTCTAAATGGAAAGTAAAAAGGAATAACTAGAAATGTGACAACTGTGAGATAAAAAAATCTCACTGGTAAAGGAAAACATACAGTAAATGTTCATTTACAAAGCTAGTATAAGAGACAAAATAGTAAAATCATTCATAGCTATAATAAGAGTTAATGGATACACATAGATTTGTATAAAATATGGCACCAAAAAAATTAAACTTGCCAGGATGGAGGAGTAAAAATATAGAGTGGTTAGAAAGTGTTCATTAAGAGATCTCAACTTAAAATAATCACATATATGATTATATATAAAGAACTGGTTCTTTGAAAAGATAAACAAAATTAATTAACCTTTGGACAGAATCATCAGGAAAAAAAGAGAGAGGGTGCAAATAAATTCAGAAGTGAAAGAGAAGTTACAACTAACACCACAGATATATAAAGGATCATAAGATTATCATGAACAATTATATACCAATAAAATGGACAACTTAGAAAATATGGATAAATTTCTAGAAATGTGCAATGTCCTAACACTAACTCAGCAAGAAAGAGAAAAATAAATAAATCAATAATCAGTAACAACACTGAAAATGCTAACAAAAGATCTTCTAACAAAGTCCAGTATCAGACTGCTTCACAGTTGAATTCTATCAAACATTTAAAGAAGAGTTAATCAACATTATGTTAAAAGGATTATACATCATCATCAAGTGGGATTTATCTGCAAATCAATCAACATAACACAACACATTAACAAACTGAAGAATAAGAATCATATGATCATCTCAATAGATGCTAAAAAACCTATGACAAAATACAATATACATATATGATAAAAACTCTCAACAAAGTGAGTAAAGAATGAATATATCTCAAGAAAATAAAGGTCATATATGACAAACCCACAGCCAATATCATGTTCAATGGTGAAAAGCTGAAAGCATTTCCTCCAAGATAAAAAAACAACACAAGGATGTCCACTCTCATCACTTATAGCCAACATAGTTTTGGAAATCTAAGTCACAGCAATCAGACAAGAACAAGAAATTAGAGGAATCCTAATTGGATAGGGAGAATTAAAACTATTACTGTTTGCAGATAAAAAAATCTTTATATAGAAAATGCTAAAGATACTATAACAAGATTATTAGAACTAATAACTGAATTCACTAATGTTACAACATTGACATACAGAAATCTACTGCATTTCTATACACTAATAACAATCATAAAGGGAAAGTAAGAAGACAATCCCATTTACAATTTCATCAAAAGAATAAAATACCTAGGTGAAAATCGAACCAAAGTGGTAAAAAAAACTGTACTCTAAAAACTGTAAGACACTGATGAAAGTACGATTACACAAATGGAAAGGCATACTGTGCTCACGGACTTGAAGAATTAACGTTAAAATAATCATATTACCCAAGGCAACGTATAGATTCAATGTAATCTCTATCAAAATATCAAAGGCATTGGCCACAGAAGTAGAATAAATAATTCTAATATCTGTACGGAAACACAAAAGACACTGTCTGGCCAAAGAAATCTTGAGAAAAGAGAACAAAGGAGGAGATATCACAAACCCTGATTTCAAACCACCCTACAAAGCTACAGTAACCAAAACAGTATAGTACTTGCACAAAAACAGATACACAGATCAACAAACAGAATAGAGAGCCCATAAATAAACCCACATTTAAAAGATAATTAATCTATCTATGAAAATGCAGGCAACAATATACAATAGGGGAAAAGACAGCCCCTTCAATAAATAGTGTTGTGAAAATGATGGCTCCATGCAAAAGAATCACACAGACTACCTTTTCACATCATATACAAAAATAAACTCAAAATGGATTAAATACTTAAATTTAAGACCTGACACCACACAACTCAGGCAATAAACTCTTTGACATTAGTCTTAGTAATATTTTTTGGACTTGTCTCCTCAGGAAAGGGTTTCCCTGATATCTCAGTTGGTAAAGAAATCCACCTACAATGCAGGAGACCCCAGTTCAATTACTGGGTTGGTAAGATCCTCCGGAGAAGGGAGAGACTACCCACTCCAGTATTCTTGGGCTTTCCTTGTGGCTCAGCTGGTAAACAATCCACCTGCAACAAGGGAGACCTGGGTTTGATCCCTGAGTTGGGAAGATCCCCTGGAGAAGGGAAAGGCTACATGCTCCAGTATTTTGGCCTACAGAATTCCATGGACTGTATAGTCCATGAGGTCGCAAAGAGTTGGATATGACTGATTGACTTGCCTTAGGCAAGGGCAACAAAGTAAAAATAAACAAATGGGATTCAGTTCAGTTCAGTTCAGTTCAGTCACTCAGTCATGTCCGACTCTTTGCGACCCCATGAATTGCAGCACGCCAGGCCTCCCTGTCCATCATCAACACCCGGAGTTCACTCAGACTCGTGTCCATCGAGTCAGTGATGCCATCCAGCCATCTCATCCTCTGTCATCCCCTTCTCCTCCTGAGTGTTGACCATCTGGTGATGTCCATGTGTAGAGTCTTCTCTTGTGTTGTTGGAAGAGGGTGTTTGCTATGACCAGTGCATTTTCTTGGCAAAACTCTATTAGTCTTTGCCCTGCTTCATTCCGTATTCCAAGGCCAAATTTGCCTGTTACTCCAGGTGTTTCTTGACTTCCTACTTTAGCATTCCAGTCCCCTATAATGAAAAGGACATCTTTTTTGGGTGTTAGTTCTAAAAGGTCTTGTAGGTCTTCATAAAACCGTTCAACTTCAGCTTCTTCAGCATTACTGGTTGGGGCATAGACTTGGATAACTGTGATATTGAATGGTTTGCCTTGGAGACGAACAGAGATCATTCTGTCATTTTTGAGATTGCATCCAAGTACTGCATTTTGGACTCTTTTGTTGACCATGATGGGATTAGCCTCCAATTAAAATAAATAAATTTATATTTTAAAAAAGTAAGAAGTCAGGAGATACCTGGAGTAACAGGCAAGTATGGCCTTGAAGTAGAAAATGTGAAGAAGTAGAAGGAAAAATAGAATGAGAAAGACTAGAGGTCTCTTCAAGAAAATTGGAGATATCAAGGAAACAGTTGATGCATGGATGAGCATGATAAAGGGTAGAAATGGTAAGGACCTAACAGAACCAGCAGAGATTAAGAAGAGGTGGCAAGAATACAAAGAAGAACTATACCAAAAATGTCTTAATGACCAGGATAACCATGATGGTGTGGTAACTCACCAAGAGCGAGACATCCTGGAGTGTGAAGTCAGGTGGGCCTTAGAAAGCATCACTATGAACAAAGCTAGTGGAGGTGATGGAATTGCAGCTGTGCTATTTCAAATTCTAAAAGATGATGCTGTTAAAGTGCTGCACTCAATATGCCAGCAAATTTGGAAAACTCAGCAGTGGCCACAGGACTGGAAAAGATCAGTTTTCATTCCAGTCCCAAAGAAGGGCAGGGCCAAAGAATGTTCAAACTATTGGACAGCTGCACTCATTTCACATGCTAGTAAGGTTATGCTCAAAATCCTTCAAGCTAGGCATCAGTAGTATGTGAACCGAGAACTTCCAGATGAACAAGCTGGAGTTAGAAAAGGCAGAGGAACCAGAGATCAAATTGCCAACATTCACTGGATCATAGAGAAAGCAAGGAAATTGCAGAAAAACATCTACTTCTGCTTCATTGACTACTTAGTAATGTTTCCTAAAGCCCACTTGACTTCACACTCCAAGATGTCTGGCTCTTGGTGAGTGACCATATCATCATGGTTAACTGGGTCATTAAGAACTTTTTTGTACAGTTCTTCTGTGTATTCTTGCCACCATTTGTTAATCTCTTCTGCTTCTGTTAGTCATTAACTATCCTAAAGCCTTCGACTGTGTGGGTCACAGACAAACTGTGAAAAATTCTTAAAGGGATGGGAATAGCACACCACCTTACCTGTCTCCTGAGAAACCTGAATGTTGGTCAAGAAACAACAGTTAGAACCTTACATGAAACAACCGACTGGTTCAGAATTGGAAAAGGTACAAGGCTGTCTATTATCACCCTGTTCATTTAAATGTATGCAGAGTGCATCCTGGAGAAGGGAATGGCAACCCATTCCAGTGTTTTTGCCTGGAGAGCCCCCATGGACAGAGGAGCCTGGTGGGCACAAAAAGTCGGACACAACTGAGTGACTAATAACAATGACATAATAGAGTCCATCACACAAAATACCAGACTGGATGAAGCACAAGCTGGAATCAAGATTGCTGGGAGAAATATCAACAACCTCAGATGTGAAGATGATAGCACTCTAATGGCAGAAAGCAAAGAGGAACTAAAGAGCCTCTTGATGAAGGTGAAAGAGGAGAGTGAAAAGGCTGGCTTAGCACTCAACATTCAAAGAACTAAGGGCATGGCATCCAGTCCCATCACTGCATGGCAAATAGGGGAAAAGGTGGAAGCAGTGACAGATTTTGTTTTTCCCTTGGGCTCCAAAATCACTGCAGATGGTGACTGTAGCTACGAAATTAAAAGACTCTCGATCCTTGAAAGGAAAGCTATGGCAAACCTAGACAGCCTATTAAAAAAGCAAAGACTTCACTTTGCCAACAAAGGTCCATATACTCAAAGCTATGGTTTTTCCAGTAGTTATGTATGGATGTGAGAATTGGGCCATAAAGAAGGCTGAGCACCAAAGAACTGATGCTTTCAAACTGTGGTGCTGGAGAAGACTCTTGAGAGTCCCTTGGACTGCAAGAAGATCAAACCAGTCAATTCTGAAGGAAATCAGTTCTGAATATTCATTGAAAGGACTGATGCTGAAGCTGAAGCTTCAATACTTTGGCTACCTAATGCAAACAGCTGACACATTGGAAAAGACCCTAATGTTGGGAAAGATTGAAGGCAGGAGGAGCAGGGAATGACAGAGGATGAGATGGTTGGATGGCATCACCATTTCAATGGACATGAGTTTGAGCAAACTCTGGGAGACAGTGAAGGACAGGGAAGCCCGGTGTGTTGCAGACCATGGGGTCACAAAGAGTCGGACATGACTTAGCAGCTAAACTCACACAGTGTATAGAGAAACTTGTGAAAAAGAAGCTTTAAGGACCTAGATTCTGAAGTCCTAACTTTCAGAACTGAAGTGGGACCGGGGGAATCTTTGTCAAGTTTCTTAAGGTGATGCTAATAAAAAAGATGCTCAGGAGACCCTGGGAGAAACATTTAGAGAAAGAAATGACCTGCTCAGGGAAGACTGGACTGATATCTGCATGTATGCCTTCTCCAGATCCATGTGACTTCACCACATCTGGCCTCAGGACAACACGAGCATTCTATCCCATCAAAGTTATTCTGCTCCACTGGCTGTGAAGGAGAAGGAGATATGCATGCTCCAGGACATTGGCTCAGACAGGCCTATTGAATGACTCTAAAGACTTGCAGACATCAAAACAGTTTTTAAGAATAATCATCATAACATAGTAATGAATCAAAAACAGGCAGACATATGCTTAAATGAACCTGGAGGGACTGGAGTTAAAAGAAGGAAGGGGCTGTTCAGATTCAGGGGTCTAGCAGAATGGATTTGCTTGAGAAAATCCAGCAAGACAACTGAAGAGGACTCTTGGGATTACCCCACCAGAACTTCTGAGGCAAGTCTAATGAAATGACTTACAAGTGTTAACTGTAGAGTAGCCTCAAAGGCGCCCACATTGGCCTAGTTCTGGTTGACATTGCACAACCAGGGTGAGCTGACAATCTTTGGGACACAGAGCAAGGTCCAACATTCACCACTTGGCAGACCTGACCAAGACTCTTTTCTCCTGCCTTTGAATTTATATAGTTCCTTAATTATATGTCCCTTATGTCACTTAACCCCCCACCTTTTTTGTATTAAAAGTTGTGCTCTTATCTCAACCATCCTTTTAGATTGGATGCTGCATCTTTTTCATCTTTACACCCCTGACAACACTTCCACTAGGCTTCATGAAATACTGTCATCTTTGTTATATTGAAAATTCTTATATATTATGAGTTTATTTTTTCAGACTTTATTTGATTCTACTGACCTTTCTGGTTTTAGTACCACATAATTAAAATTAATATAGCTTTATAATACATTTTAATATTTCGTAGGATGTATTTCCCTTATTATTCTTATTTTTAAATATTTTCCTTTTTAAAAAATTTTTTGCTGCAACTTGTGGGATTTTAATTCCCTGACCAGGGATCAGACCCAGGCCCCTGGCAGTGAGAGCTCCAAGTCCTAACCACTGGTCCACTGGAGAATTCCCTTTCGATATTTTCTTAGTGTTCTCACAGTTTTTCTCAAATGAAGCTCAGAGGCAATTTACCAAAAAATAAAATAAAATTATATTAGGATTCACATGGAGATCATGTTAAATTTATACATTAATCTAGGGGAAATTTTTTTTAACTGTAATAATTCTTGCCTCAGGGAAAATAGCTTGTCTTTACACTTAAATTTAAGTTTTTTTTCATGTCTCTCAGTAGAGTTTATAGCTTTTTTCATGTAAATCCTCATAATTGCTTAAATGTATTCCTAATTATTTTGTAATTCTTTCTGCTGTGAATTAGATCTTTTTATTTTGCCATTATAATAGTTTTTAAGTCTTTATTGTTGAGATCATGTTGAAAAAAACACTTTACCTGTGTATTATGTACATAATTTACGTTAATTGCCTAGTATATTTTCTTGAGCCATTATGAATGTATATTAGGTTTAATCAGAAGTGCTATTAAAAACTTAATCATACATTGTCTGCAAGATAGTGCCATCCAAGAAAGCCACAAAGTTTAATTTTAAAAAAAATTAAAAATAAATAAAATAAAATAAAAAAACTTTTTAAAATAATATAGTTAATTTACAATGTTGTGTTAGTTTCTGCTATACAGTAAAGTGAATCAGTTGTACATATACATATATATACTCTTTTATAGATTCTTTTCCAATTAGGTCATTATAAAGTATTGAGTAAAATTTGTGCTATGCCGTAGCACAAATTTTAATTTTAAAACAAGTAACAGCTTTGCAATAAAGGAGCAATGTCCTCACTTGGCTTAAAGTTCACTAAATTCAAATATGCACGCGGAAACTAGTGGCACTAGTAAGTACCTTTTATTGAGGTACAGCTCCCATTTATTGACATATTACTATGTACTAGCTATTAGGGTAGATATTTTGTATTGGTTATTTCAGTTAATGCTCACAACAACTCCAATAAATAGGTATTAATATTCTCATTTTACAGATGAGAAAACTGAAGCTCAAAGAGCCTTTCTATGATTACATAGCTAGTAAATGATAAAGATAGAATTTAAATTCAAGTTGTCTGCCTTTAACTCCAAAGGCATGCTTTTAACACTTGATTACTTATCCTAAGAGGTATAACACTGTAAATTTACTATAGTAAATACTGTAAGTTTAATATAGCACATACTTGACTCTCACAAATGTTTAAGAACACAGTGCCTTAATTTTATTAACCTCAAATAGAATGAACACAACCAACCAAGCTGGAAAAACTGGACTGAATTTACAACTAAAACAACTTTAAAAGTAACAAAAAATTTGAAAAAAAAAAATTTCATTAGATATCATGTTATGAAAGGCAGTGATTCCTGAAAGATGGGAAACAAATGATCATTACAGTTTTCTTAGCTTAATGACTGGAAAGTTTCCAGGCCATTGTGCAATACGGGAAAACCAGGCGAACTGGCAATCGCTTTGAGATGAGTTGAGAAAATGTGGGGAGTATTTAGAGGTCAAAGCACATATAGCTTTTGGGGCAGAGTTTTAGAGAAGAGATTGCCGCATAGAGAAAGAATGCCAGAAATCTTCAGAAGATCCCGCCTAGAGTATAGTGCAGGATATGATAAAAACTACCCAAGGCTGACGAGAGAACTACTGAAAAGGATCAGTCAGGAGGAGACACCAAGATCACACAGGGCTGGCACTATTGCCTATTCCTACCATTCAAAGTGGAAAAACTCATAATTCACATGGCATTAGGATGAGTACTCAGAAGAGTTTTGCCTTAATACTGCGAAGAAATTAGGCTCAGACTAAGGGTTGCTCTGGTCCAGCCTAACAAAGTGTAATATCAAGACCAGAAAGAATAAAAATGTTTCCAAGTACCCAAACAAAGCTCAAGAATATTTACAGGAATACAAAAAATATACGGCACACAACAAGGTGAAATTTGCAATATCTGGCTATCCAAACAAAACTTATCACACATTCAAAGAAGCAGGAAAGTAGGACTTACAATTTGGACAAAAGTCGATCAATAGAAATCAACCCAGAAATGATACATAACATCAGAATTCATAGCAAGGACATTAAGATAGTTGTTGTTTGTTGCCTTATGTACAAGAGGCTAAAGAAAAGATTGAGCATGTAAAGTGGAGACATAGAAGATATAAAAGACCCAAGTCAAATTTATAGAGATGAAAAATACATTGGATGAGATTAATGGCATATTAGTTGTTGCAGAAGAGATTAGTGAATGTGAATACACAAATAAAAACTGAAACAGAAAAATGACTGAAAATACATAATACAGGCATACCTCATTTTACCCTACTTACTCTTTTTCACACATTGAAGGTTTGTGGCAATCCTGCATTGAGCAAATCGACTGGCGCCGTTTTTCCAACGGCATTACTTTCAAATTAAGGTACATTTTAAACATAATACTATTGCATACTTTCTAGACTACAATATAGAGTAAACATAACTTTTATATATGTGCTAAGTTGCTTCAGTCATGTCCAACTCTTCACAACCCCATGGACTGTAGCCCGCCAGACTCCTCTGTCCATGGGATTCTCTGGGCAAGAGTACTGGGGTGGATTGCCATTCCATTCCCCAGGGGATCTTCCCAACCCAGGGATGGAACCTGGGTCTCCTGCATTGCATACAGATTCTTTACTATCTGAGCTACCAGGGAAGAACACACATAGGCATACTTTGGAGATATTGCAGATTGTTTCAGACCACTACAACAAGCAAGTATTGCAATAAAGCAAGTCACACAGATTTTTTGGTTTCCCAGTGCATATAAAAGTTACATTTAGGGACTTACTTGGTGGTCCAGTCACTAAGACTCTGCATTCCCAATGTAGGGGGCCTAGGTTCAATCTTGGGTCAGAGAACTAGATCCCACATGCCACACCAAGTGTTCACATGCTGCAACTAAAGTTCCCTCATGCCGCAGCTAGGAAAAAAAAAAAAAGATCCTACATGCTGCAACTAAGACCTGGCACAGCCAAATAATTTTTTTATTAAAGTTACGTTTACACTGCACTGTAGTCTACTGAAGTGTGTGATAGTTTTATGCCTAAAAAACAATGTACATACTTTAACTAAAAAATGATGCTATTGGGAAAATGGTGCCAACAAACCTGTTCCACGTAATGTTGCCACAAACATTCAATTTGTAAAAAATGCAGTATATTTAGTAAAATGAAGCCCAAGAAAATGAGGACACTGATTCAGAACCTCTACAGTTGACTCTTGGACAACATGGATTTGAACTACGCAGGTCCACTTATACACAGATTTTTTTCAATAAATAGGCACTACAGTACTACACCATCCATGGAATTGTGAATTTGGAGGGCTAACTGTAAAGTTATATGAAGATTTTCAACTGCTCAGAGGGTGGTGGTTTAGTCACTAAGTCATATCCAACTCTTGCAACCCTATGGACTGTAGCTCGCCTGGCTCCTCTGTCCATGGGATTTTTCCAGGCAAGAATACTGGAGTGGGTTGCCATTTCCTTCTCCAAGGGATCTTGCAGACTCAGGAATCGAACCCAGATCTTCTTCATCACAGGCAAATTCCTGCATTGCAGGTGGGTTCTTTACCAACTAAGCTATAAGGGAAGCTCAGAGGGTAGGCGCCCCAACTCCCAAGTTGTTCAAGGGTAAGCTGTACAGTCGTCCCTGTGTATTCGCAGAGGATTGGTTCCAGGACATCTCCTCCCTTGTAGATACCAAAATCTGCAGCTTCTCAAATCCCTTACATAAAATGGTGTGTTTGCATATTATATACTCCCATCCTCCAGTATACTTGAAATCATCTCTTAGATTATTTACTTTGCTGACACAGGCCCTTATAGTCAAAGCTATGGTTTTTCCAGTAGTCATGTATGGATGTGAGCGTTGGACCATAAAGAAAGCTGAGCGCCAAAGAATTGATGCTTTTGAACTGTGGTGTTGGAGAAGACTCTTCAGAGTCCCTTGGACAGCAAGGAAATCCAATCAATCCATCCTAAAGGAAATCAACCCTGAATATTCATTGGAAAGACTGATGCTGAAGCTGAAGCTGCAATACCTTGATGTTCTGATGCAAAGAACTGACTCATTGGAAAAGACCCTGATGCTGGAAAAGATTGAGGGCAGGAGGAGAAGGGGACGACAGAGGATGAGATGATGGATGACATCACTGACTTGATGCACATGAGTTTGTGCAAGCTCCGGGAGTTCGTGAGACAGGGAATTCTGGCGTGCTGCAGTCCATGGGGTCACAAAGAGTCAGACACGACTGAGCCTCTGAACGGAACTGAATACAATGTAAATGCTATGTGCTTGCATGCTGTCCTTCAGTTGTGTCCAACTCTCTGTGACCCCATGGACTGTAGCCTACCCAGTTCCTCTGTCCATGAGATTCTCCAGGCAATAATACTGGAGTGGGTTGCCATTTCCTCTCCCAGGGGATCTTGCCGACCCAGGGATCAAACCCAGGTCTTCTGTGGCTTCTGCCACAGGCAGGTTCTTTACCGCTAGAGCCATGCTATGTAAATAGTTGCTAGCGCATGCCAAGTTCAAGTTTTGCTTTTTGGAACTTCCTGGAATCTTAAAAAAATATTTTTGACCCCCAGTGGTTGAATCCGCAGATGTAGAACCTGTGGATACAAGAGGCTGCCTAAAGCCTTCTGGTGAACCTTACCCCACTCTGCAAGATATTGCCACCTAGCTGGCTCTGTAATTGAGTCTTCAAAAGCCCATTCCACCATTCTATCAATCCCACTTCTTCAGGATATTGGGGAACATGATAAAACCAGTGAATTCAATGAGGGTGGTCTCATTTCTGTGCTTTTTTCCCCTGGTGAAAGAAGTCCCTTGATCAGAAGTAATGCTGTGTGGAATACTACATTGGAAATGGCATTCTGTAAATCCATGGATGGTAGTTATGACAGAAGCAATGTGTGCAGTGAAGGCAAATCTGTATCCAGATTAAGTGCCTATTCCAGTAACAACAAAATGCTACCCCTTCCATGATGGAGGTAGTTCAAAGTAGTCAGCCTGCTACCAGGTACCTGGTTAATCACCCCAGGGAATGGTACCATATTGAGAACTCAATATTGGTCTCTGCTGCTGGCAGATCAGGGACCCAGTGGTGGCTGTAGCCAGATTGCCCTGAGGGAGTGGAAGTCCATCTTGCTGAGTCCACGAATAACCTAAAACACTCTCACAGACATACCCAGAAATAAAGTTTAGTTAAATTTCCAGGCACCTGTGGTCTAGTCAAGTTGATGCATAAAATTAACAATTATAGCACTGGCATAAGGATAGATATATAGGTCAGTGGAATAGAATTGGTGGTGGTGGTTTAGTCACTAAGTCGTGTCCAACTCTTGCGACCTCATGGACTGTAGCCCGCCAGGCTCTTCTGTCCATGGGATTTTCCAGGCAAGAATACTGGAGTGGATTGCCATTTCCTTCTCCAGGGGATCTTCTGGACCCAGGAATTGAACCTGGGTCTCTTGAATTGCAGGCAGATTCTTTACCAATAGAGTTATGAGGGAAGCCCTGGAATGGAATTAAGTATTTGTAAATAAGCCCATCCATCTATGGTCAGTTGATTGTTGACATGCATGACAAGATCATTCAATGGGGGAAAGAGCAGTCTTTTCAACAAATAGTGCTGGGAAAACTGAACAGCCACAGGTAAAAGATTGAAATCAGACCACTACCTGATACCACATACAAGAGTTAATTCATAGTAGATCATAGACCTAAATATAAGATTTAAAATTATAAAACATAATAAATCTTTGCGATGTTAGTTTAGCAATGTTTCTTAAATATGACACTAAAACAACAAATGAAGAGAAAAATAGATAAATTCAGTTCAGTTCAGTCGCTCAGTCATGTCCGACTCTTTGCAACTCCATGAATCGCAGCACGCCAGGCCTCCCTGTTCATTACCATCTCTCGGAGTTCACTCAGACTCACGTCCATCGAGTCCGTGATGCCATCCAGCCATCTCATCCTCGGTCGTCCCCTTCTCCTCCTGCCCCCAATCCCTCTCAGCATCAGAGTCTTTTCCAATGAGTCAACTCTTCGCATGAGGTGGCCAAAGTACTGGAGTTTCAGCTTTAGCATCATTCCTTCCAAAGAAATCCCAGGGGTGATCTTCTTCAGAATGGACTGGTTGGATCTCCTTGCAGTCCAAGGGACTCTCAAGA
>SJYT01045621.1:67689-254066 GCA_006410635.1 Cephalophus harveyi
CCATGATCCAGCGGATGTTGGCAATTTGATCTCTGGTTCCTCTGCCTTTTCTAAAACCAGCTTGAACATCAGGGAGTTCACGGTTCACTTATTAAAATTTTAAAAAAGGACACCATGAAGGAAGTGAAAAGATTACCCACAGAAGGAGAGAAAATATTTGCAAATCATTTATCTGGTTAGGATGTTGTATCCAGAATATATAAATATTAATAACTCTTACAACTCAACAACAAAAAACCAAATGATCCTATTTTAAAATGAGCAAAGGATTTGAATAGACATTTCTCCAAAGAAGATGTACTAATGAACAATAAGCACATGAAAAGATGCTCAATGTCATTACTCATTACGGAAATAACCAAAAGGTAGCATTTCACACCCATTAGGATGACTGTAATCAAAAAGAAAGTAGCAAATTTGGCAAGGATGTGGAAAAATTGGAACACTTGTGCATTGCTGGACATGATTGCAAAATTGTACAGGCACTTTGGAAAATAGTTTTGACAGTGCCTTAAAATGTTAAGAGTTATCATATGACCCAATAATTCCACTCCTAGGTAATATGCCCAAAATAAATCAACATATATCCACACAAAAATTTTTACACAAATGTTCATAGCAGTATTATTCAAACTAGCCAAAAAATGGAAACAACCCAAATTCCTGTCAACAAATGAATATATAAGTGAAAATGTAGCATATCCATAAAATGGAATGTTATTTAGCCTTGAAAAAGAATGTACTGATACATCATACAACACAGATAAAATTTGAGAACATTATGCTAAATTAAAGAAGCCAGTCACGAAAATCTACATCTTGTATGATGGTTGCACGATTCTGTGAAAATGCTAAAAGCACTGAAACTGTACATTTCAAAACAGTGAATTTTATATATGTGAGTTATGTCTCTATAAAGCGATTATTTTTTTTAATGTTTTATTCCATCCCTCAATGATGCCAGCAGTCCAAGAATAGGGGGAATGAAATGTCTATCAAATACTTTGACTGTTATTCCATTGTTGAATGAGCTTTTGTAATAAAAGGTGCATTATTATCATCATCCAGAAAGCCAAAATCACGTTAGTTTTAAGGGCCACAATGATGTGGTCAGAATTGGCTGCTCAGACTAAAACAGCAAAATCATAATTTAAGAATGAATCGACAGCAATGAGAAACCGTCAGATGGGTTCAAAGGTTCTGATTCTTCAATTCCTCAGGAACCAGTAGGGTCAATACCCTTTGCAATATGGCCTGTTTTCACCATGAGACAATAAGCCAACTTCTGACAGAAGTCACAAGTCTGGCATGCAGTGGCAGCTTCTACATCAGAAACGTAGAATCTACTTAGAAATGTGTGCCCAGTCCATGTATGATATGCTACATGTTTAATGTGATGTTGGATCTAGGTAGCAGTTGTGATAGTCTGAATGATGCAAGCAGCTTGATCAGCAGCTTGATTCCAGTTGGTATTATAAAAAAAATGAGCCCTTATTTTGTCTATCACGTGAGTGATCCAGACTGATTGGCATCTGCAATTTGTTCCCACAGTTCATGACCCAAAGAGGGGTTCCTTTAATCTGTCAGTCTGTCGTCTTCCAAGCAGCAAACCAGACAGCTAAGATTGGGAACAGCCAAAGAGTCAGTTAAAATATATAGCATGACTAGTTTTAAGGTAAAGGTGATTGCTTTCATTTCAGCTCATTGTGCTAATTGGCCCTACTGCAGTTGGTCTTCCAGAATTATTGGAGCCAGCCAGCCAGTGAACACCATCAGTTTTCACTTTAATAAAACCATCAGTGAACCAGTCTTGGGCATTTAGGAGAATCTCTGCAAATCAAGTGCCCAAGTGAGCTAGTGAGGAGGGAAAGTTTTCACATAAAGTTGTCTTATCACTAAAGCCAGCCCAGCTATGCACTTGAATATACCATTTCCACTTGACTAGCAAGGCCTTTTGAATCTTCCCTGGTTGACTGTAGAGTTCTTGTTTACCCATCCAAAATGGGACTATCAGGCCAGCCTTGTGGGTCAGGCATTCAGCTTCAACAAGGGTTTAGTAGCAGGTTAACAGTTGCCTTTTTTTTTTTTAATTTAAGGGTTGTACTTGGTAGCTGCATCACGCAGGTGGTGCTGTATACTAGGAAATGGCCTCTAACCTTTAACTCATGCTCTGATTTCCTTTTCCTTCTAGGAATCTATATAGTTTCTGCTGGACCTCTTGTTCTCTGTTCAACCAAACCTATAATGCCCTTCAGTTCAGTTCAGTTCAGTTCTGTCGCTCAGTCGTGTCCGACTCTTTGCAACCCCATGAATCGCAGCACGCCAGGCCTCCCTGTCCATCACCAACTCCCGGAGTTCACTCAGACTCACATCCATTGAGTCAGTGATGTCATCCAGCCATCTCATCCTCCTTACCCCAAAACTCACATCCTCATTGCTGATGTTTAATTCAGCTTTGGGGACTCCTGACTCATTAGTTGTTGCCACATTGTCCTTTTACAGGGGCCCTGGGGCTTGCTGTCTATTGTCATCCCTTCCTTCTCCCATCCTGAAGAGAATGAGCAACCACCATTCAGGCACCATTTTTTGATGGTTTGTTTCAGTCCTTCCTCAAACTGCTCAACTACATTAACAGGTAGGGCACTGGGAGACCATTTCCCCCCATCTCTTACCCACCACTTGTATAAGAGTATTCACTACCAGAACCCAAACAGTGTCCTCATAACCCCAGTCTTTGCCCATGGGGTCCAGATCCTTTGTCTTCCAAAGAGTTATGTCTCTGTCAGGATCCCATTGTCAGAATTCTCAAAGCTGAGATGTGATTTTTATCCTACTTACCAGCTATGTAAGAAAAACCTCTAGTCTTCCTGAGTAGAGAAAAACTGAGTTCTCTCCTCTGGCCTTTCTCTCCTATGTGCCTTCTTTACTCTCATCTCACACTTCTGCCACATTCACAGCACTAAGGACAGCATTTATGTGGGGCTCTTTCCCCACACCAAGCAATTTTCTGCAACACCAGCTTATTGTTCTACAAGTCAACTCAATTGTGACACTATCTACCCAAAAAGAGCAGCATTTTCCGCAAGTAAAGAGGTCAATGCCACAAAGTACACCCCGGTGCACCACTTCAGAGACCGTCAAGAGCTCAGATTTTCACCTGTTTTTCTGACCAACAAGGTTGGTCAGTTCCAACAACTTCCTGCTTGGGTTTGATTGATTTGCTGGAGTGGCTCACAGAACTCAGCGAAAACTTACTGAAGTTTTCTAGTTTATTAAAGGATATGATAAAGGATACAGATGAACAGCCAAATAAAGAGCTATGTAGACCAAGGCTGGATCCAAGCACAGGAGCACCAGTCTCTGTGGAGTTGGGGTGCTTCATCCTCCTGGTATGTGGATGTGTTCACCACCAGAAACTTCCCCAAACCCAAGCTATGGGGATTTTTATGGAAGCTTCCTTGTGTAAGTGTAATAAATCATTAACTCCCTTTCCAGCCCCTCTCCCCTTTCTGGAGAAGTAGGGATTGGGTGAGACTGAACATTTCAAGCATCTAATAATGATTTAATCTTTCTAGTGACTAGCTCTCATCCAGGGGCCAACCAGGAGCATGCCCAGTCACCTCATTAAAAAAAAAAAAAAAGATGTTTCTAACACTCTTGTCACTTCGGAATTTACAAGGGTTTTAGGAACCCTGTGTCAGAGACCATATATTAGAACAAGAGATGCTACTAGTGTTCTTTGTTGTTGTTCAATTGCTAAGTCATGTCCAGCTCTTTGTGACCTCATGGACTGCAGCACACCAGGCTTCCCTGTCCTCCACTATCTCCCAGAATTTACTCACATTCATGTCCATTGAATCGGTGATGCTATCTAACCATCTCATCCTCTGCCACTCTCTTCTCCTTCTGCTTTCAATCTTTCCCAGCATCAGGGTCCTTTCCAATGAGTCAGCTCTTTGCATCAGATAGCCAAAGTATTGAAGCTTCAGCTTCAGCATCAATCCTTTCAATGAACATTTAGGGTTGATTTCCTTTAGGATTGACTGATTTGATCTCCTTGCTGTCCAAGGGACTCTCAACAGTCTTCTCCAGCACCACAATTCAAAAGCATCAATTCTTCAGCACTCAGCCTTTTTTTATGGTCCAACTAGTATTCTTATCACTTAGGAAATTATAAGGGTTTTAAGAACTCTGCACCAGGAAGTTGGGGAGGGCAGCATGCAGAGACCAATATAGATATTTTCTTTTATCTTACACAAACTAATGTTAGCATGTTGCTGGCAAGAGACTCAAGACTCCTGAGTCATAAACAGAGTACGTTATTGATCACTGTATAGCAAACAACATGAAGCATGTTTACATTGGTTCTCATAAGTATTATGGTGGTCACAAGGGGGGCCCAGGTGGGTGCCTAAGCAAAAAAAAAGCAAATTTCATTTGAGGTAATAGAAACGATAGCATGGAGCTTCTCTTCTTGTGGTATACTGTTTAAGGGAAAAGTCTCTGGAGTAAGATTAACTATTCCATCAATTTTATGGTTGTATAACTGTGAATGATTTTCTTCATCTTGCTAAGCTCCAGTTTACCCCTTATACAATAATAAAACCTAGAATTATGAAGATTAAATGAGATAAAGCATGTAAAGTGCTCAGCACCACCTGGTACAGAGAAGGGTGTCAATTTATTTTTAGTTAACATGTTGTTACTATCTTGAGTTCAACAAGCAAATTGCCTGACATTTTTGTAAATCTCAAAGCACTGTATTAAACACAGGATCTGCTTACATCTTAGAGAAAAGGCTATATTTACATAAGGTCTTTTGGTGAATCAAAAGGAAAAAAATACAGTTTTTCAGGAAATAGTTGAGAAAAAAATAAAGTCATATTCTGAGGTTTCAGGTGGACATGAATTTTGAGAAGTACACTATTCAACACACTACATCCATAATTTCTGGTCTACGCTTTCAGTCTAAAACTTTTAACTAACCATAAATGCAATAAGGTAGAGGAAGGGTAATTAAAGAGGCCCAGTTTTAGTTGTGACCATGGCACACAACAGTATGTAACAATGGGTAAATCTCTTTATTTCTCTGGAACTCAGTTTTCTATTATATAAACTGAGAGGGTGGACTAAACAGACTCATAATATCCCTCTCAGTTATTAAATTCTGTGATCTTAAATTATGAATTCATTCACTTCTCACTGGACATTAATTGAGCATTTCTGGGGTCAGGCCCTGCACTAGGACCTGTGGATATTGTGGCAAACAATGTATTTAGATGCCTTTCCTCATGGAGCTTACATTCTACAATACAGGCACTACACACGTTACACAAATAACTGTAATTTTATTCACTCTAAGAAAAGTACAGGTTGCTGTGAGAGTGTATACTAGTGAGCCCTAACCCAGTTTGGGTCTTCTCTGGTGGCTCAGATGATAAAGAATCTGCCTGCAATGCAGAAGACCTGGTTTTGATCCCTTGGTCAGGAAGATCCCTTGGAGAAGGGAATGGCAACCCACTCCAGTATTCTTGCCTGGAGGATTCCATGGACAGAGGAGCCTGGTAGGCTACAGTCCATGGGATCGAAAACAGTTGGACACAACTGAGCGACTAATGTGTGCACACACACGTACACAATCCAGTTTAGGGGGTCAGAAGATGTGTTAAGTAGGTAACAAAAAAAGCAACAGCCAGGCAAAATTATTTGAGACTAATGCCATCTGGATTTAGAAAAGGCAGAGGAACCAGAGATCAAATTGCCAACATCCCTTGGATCATCGAAAAAGCAAGAGAGTTCCAGAAAAACATTTACTTCTGCTTTACTGACTACATCAAAGCCTATGACTGTATGGATCACAACAAACTGTGGAAAATTCTTAAAGAGATGGGAATACCAGACCACCTGACCTGCCTTCTGAGAAATCTGTATGCAGGTGAAGAAGCAACAATTAGAACCGGACGTGAAACAACAGACTGGTTCCAAATTGGGAAAGGAGTACATCAAGGCTATATATTGTCACCCTGCCTATTTAACTTATATGCAGAGTACATTATGTGAAATGCCAGGCTGAATGAAGCACAAGCTGGAATCAAGATTGTCAGGAGAAATATCAATAACCTCAGATATGCAGATGACAGAAAGTGAAGAGGAACTAAAGAGCTTCTTGATGAAGGTGAAAGAGCAGAGTGAAAAAAGCTAGCTTAAAACTCAGCATTCCAAAAACTAAGATCATGGCATCTGGTCCCATCGCTTCATGGCAAATAGATGGGGAAACAGTGGAAACAGTGGCAGACTTTATTTTCTTAGGCTCCAGAATCACTGCAAATGGTGACTGCAGCCATGAAATTAAGACACTTGCTCCTTGGAAGAAAAGCTATGACCAACCTAGACAGCATATTATAACGCAGAGACATTGCTTTGCCGACAAAAGTCCATTTAGTCAAAGCTATGGTTTTTCCAGTAGTCATGTATGGATGTAACAGTTGGGCCATAAAGAAAGCTGAGCATTGAAGAATTGATGCTTTTGAACTGTGGTGTTGGAGAAGACTCTTGTGAGTCCCTCAGACTTGCAAGGAGATCAAACCAGTCAAACCTAAAGGAAATCAGTCCTGAATATTCATTGGAAGGACTGATGCTGAAGCTGAAACTCCAATACTTTGACCACCTGATGCAAAGAACTGACTCGTTGAAAAAGACCATGATGCTGGGAAAGATTGAGGGCAGGAGGAGAAGGGGATGACAGAGGATGAGATGGTTGGATGGCATCACCAACCATCCAAACTCCTTGGAGTTTGAGCAAGCTCCAGGAGTTGGTGATGGACAGGGGAAGCCTGGTGTGCTGCAGTCCATGGGATCACAAAGAGTCAGACATGACTGAGTGACTGAACTGAACT
Source organism: Cephalophus harveyi (assembly GCA_006410635.1). Taxonomy (NCBI): domain Eukaryota; kingdom Metazoa; phylum Chordata; class Mammalia; order Artiodactyla; family Bovidae; genus Cephalophus; species Cephalophus harveyi. Next base: position 74,586 of record SJYT01045621.1, read on the forward strand.
GAACCCTCTCGTTGTGTAACTACTATAGGAATTGAAGCAGTAAAGAGTAGCTTTAAACCACAATGCCTTCTGGCATCTCCAATAAGTTCAAAAAGTTCGTAACCCATGAAACCCAGTGGTAGAATTTGCTCCTATTATTCGTGGTTATATAACTCTGAATCTTTGAACAACTCATGAGCCAGTTAGTTCTGTAAAAACAAGAAAATGTCTGTGGTGGAAGTCTGTCATATGGTCTGTGCCTCAAATAGATGGCTTTTCATTCCAGTTGTGACTGAGATGTCATGAAGCCTTTCCCTAAAGATTTTCCTGCATAATTGGAAATGAAATTTTTTCTCTTTCTCCCAGTTTCAATCCAAACTCTCCTAAACCTGAGATTACAGAGACAACAAGGAAAGTTCCCCAAACTCTGTCCCATTGTTTCCTGGAGAAAATCAGACTGGGGTCTCTGTGGTGCCTCTGGAGTTCATAGAATGGCCATGGGAGCGGTGGGTAAAAATGAAGATATGTAGCTGGGACAGAACTGGGGTCTCTGAGAGGGAGAGAAGAGCAACACTACTTTAGCATTGGAAACTCTGGCCTTGACCTGCAGTCTGACTCCAGGATCACATAGAACGTATTTCTTCATTGAAATATTTTCTTGACTCATCTTAGGAGAATAGGAGATGAGCTCCTTGAAATCAGGAACAAAATCTTCTAAAATCTATAATGATCTATATTCTTGTTTTATCTTCTGTAACTTGTTTTGCCTATAGGATAATCACTAGGCTGCACACCTATACAGCTTTGAACAACTACGTTTCCCTCTGTGTGGTATAAGGGAAATTTGAGAGGCAGTATATTGAAATAGTTCAAAACAAACCATTAAACTGCTCTGTGCCTCTGTCTTCTCAACTCTTAAATGAGAATAATTCCTAGTTTATAGTCATGGTGGGGGCTTCTCTGGTGGTTCAGATGGTAAAGAATCTGCCTGCAGTGCAGGGGACCTTGGTTCGATCCCTGGGTTTGGAAGATTGCCTGGAGAAAGAAATGGCAACCCACTCTAGTATTCTTGCCTGGAGAATCCCATGGACAGAGGAGCCTGTTGGGCTATAGTCCATGGGCTCGAAAAGAAAAGATTCGACTGAGTGACTGAGACACAGGTAGTCATTGTGAGAGTTAACTGAGGTAAGATAAAGTTCTTAGCACCATGGCTGGTACATGGTAAGAAATCACTATTTGGTGAGGTGAGGTGAAGTCACTCAGTCGTGTCTGACTCTTTGTGACCCCGTGGACTGTAACCAACTAGGCTTCTCTGCCCATGGGATTCTCCAGGCAGGAATACTGGAGTGGATTGCCATTTCCTTCTCCAGGGGATCTTCCTGACCCAGGGATTGAACCCAGGTCTCCTGCATTAGAGGCAGACGCTTTAACCTCTAAGCCACCAGGGAAGCTATTTTTGGCAGCTGTTACTATTATTACTGCTGGGCTAGGCCATATCCATATCTTTCTAGAAAGTAAAAAAGCTAATAAGGATTATAAGATGGTAAACTGAGTCTTGGGTTGCTATTTATATCACTTAGGCTGCCATTAACTAATTTCCCTTTCACTTTGAGCAATGTAAGAAAGGAGGGGTTTGAGAGGGTAACAGGCAGGAAGGCCAGGGGTCTCCAAACGAAGGAAATAGCCTGCAAGTGTCAGACATTTTCTCTCTCTTAAAGCGGCAGGAGGAAACAAACTAGCGATATTTTTTTCCTTCTCTATACAAATTTAAAAGGAGGTTTCTCTTAAAATTCTGTGTTGCCATAATGACACCTGGTTTCACTTGAAGTTAACCATTGCCTTTTTCTTATGGAAATGTTTATCTTAAGCTATGTAAATAACACTATTTGTATGGTGCTCTGCCCTTCAAGATTCAAGTTAATCCTTTTAGGGCCCAAGATAAACCATTTGGAGCCAAGATTATCCCAAAATACATCCTATGGGTGAGGGGCCTGGTGCCATTCTAAGTTTTGAGACACTCCTTTCTTTCATTAACAGACTGCTGATGACTATATAACATCCAGCTAAAGACTAGCAGGAGGGTACTCTTTCTGCCCCCTTCTGATACCTATGTCAGAAGCTTTCTCTATCTCCTTTATACTTTAATAAAACTTTGTTACACAAAAGCTCTGAGCGATCAAGCCTCGTCTCTGGCCCCGGATTGAATTCTTCTCCTCCGGGGGCCAAGAATCCTGGCGTCGTAAGCTGGAGTAGGAAATGGCAACTCACTCCAGTATGCTTACCTGGAAAACTCCATGGACAGAGGAGCCTGGCAGGCTACAGTCAATGGGGTTGCGAAGAGTTGGACATGACTGAGTGACTGAGTACAAAGGATTAGGCAAAAGATGCCAAAAGGATTGAATGATCATCTCAGTGATCAATTATCTGAATTGTCTCTCCAGTGCCCATGATACTTGACATAAAGTAGATGCTCAACAAATATTTTAATTTTGTGAAATTATTGAAATTGAGTGAATTAATATATGGAAGCTCATCAAGAACCTAGATGTTTACTTTGTGTGATTTTTACCTTCAGGAAAGTCAACCCTGTCCAAAAATTGCTAGTTCTTTACCTGCTCTCGTGTCAGAAACATTCTCACTTATGATCTGTTCTTTTAAGACTTTATATCATAAAAAGACTATTAAAGGTGCCTGAAGATGCCTCTTTCCAGAGAACCTTACAGAACTCCTTCATACTGCAAGCAAAAAGGAAAGGAAGAAGGAAGAGAGGGAGGGACTTAAATAGTGCTGGGGATTTCTCCATTGTTGCACTTAATACTGTTATTATGAGTGTTAAATGAGAGGGAAGAATCTGCTATTTACTCAGGCTCTCTCAATTCTTTTTGATGAACTTCTTACCTAAACTAACTGAGTCTGATGATTAAAGAACCATGACCCCTAAATGCAAACCAACTCTTTAATCTGGTGCTTAACTGAAGTTGTTTCAATCACTAAGTCTATCCAACTCTTTGAGATCCCATGGACTAGGAATGCCATGCATGCCAGGCATTCCTGTCCCTCACCATTTCCCAGAGTTTGCTCAAACTCATGTCCATTGAGTCAGTGATGCCATCCAACCATCTCATCCTCTGTTGCCCCCTCTTACTGCCCTCATTCTTTCCCAGCATGAGGGTCTTTTCCAATGAGATAGCTCTTCACATCAGGTGGCCAAAATATTGTAGCTTCAGCTTTAGCATCAGACCTACCAATGAATATTCAGGGTTGATTTCCTTTAGGATTGACTTGTTTTATCTGCTTGCTGTCCAAGGGACTCAGAAGAGTCTTCTCCAGCACCACTGTTTGAAAGCTATTCATTCTTCAGTGCTCAGCCTTCTTTATGGTCCAGCACTCACATCTATTCATGACTACTGGAAAAACATAGCTCTGACTAGATGGACCTTTGTAGGCAAAGTGATGACTCTGCTTTTTAATATGCTGTCTAGGTTGGTCATAACTTTTCTTCCAAGGAGCAAGCATCTTTTAATTTCATGGCTGTCGTCACCATCTGCAGTGATTTTGGAGCCCAAGACAATAGTCTGTCACCATTTCCATTGTTCTCCCATCTTTTTACCATAAAGTGATGGGACTGGATGTCATGATCTTTGTTTTTTGAATGCTGAGTTTTAAGCCGGCTTTTTCAGTCTCCTTTTTCATCAAGAAGGCTCAGGAGGCTCTTTAGTTCCTCTTCACTTTCTGCCATTAGGGTGGCGTCATCTGCATATCTGAGGTTATTGACATTTCTCCCAACAATCTTGATTCCAGTTTGTGATTCATCCAGCTCGGCATTTCTCATGGTGTACTCTGCATTTTAAGTTAAATAAGCAGGGTGACAATATATAGCCTTGAAGTTCTCCTTTCCCTATTTTGAACCAACCTGTTGTTCCATGTCCAGTTCTAACTGCTGCTTCTTGACCTGCATACAGGTTTCTCAAGAAGCAGGTAGGGTGATCTGGTATTCCAGTTTCTTTAAGAATTTTCCACAGTTTGTTGTGATCCATACAGTCAAAGGCTTTAACATAGTCAATGAAGCAGAAGTTTTTCTGGAATTCCCTTGCTATTTCTATGATCCAGCAGATGTTGGCAATTTGATCTCTGTCTCCTGTGCCTTTTCTAAACCCAGTTTGTACATCTGGAAGTTCTTGGTTCATGTATTGCTGAAGCCTAGTTTGAGGGATTTTGAGCATTGCCTTGCTAGTGTGTGATCTACGTGCAATTATCTGGTAGTTTGAGCATTCTTTGGCATTGCCCTTCTTTGGGATTGGAACAAAAACTGACCTTTTCCAGGCCTGTGGCCATTGCTGAATTTTCCAAATTTGCTGAAGTAACAACAGTATATTCTGACATTGGAGAAAAACTGGCTGTGTAAACTATATGAAGACAACATAGCATCTTGTTATGGGATTTCAAGGGCAATTTTGACTGTGTGCAATTTTTGCTATATAAACTGACTTTAAAATGTAACCCCTGGTATATGATATGCCTTCACTATATTCATTTTAATCTGCTGTCACTTCTGTGTGTGTGTGTGTCACACATGTGTGCATTCTATGACTAAAGATGGAATGATAGCTAGTTTGTATTCTCAGTGGAAAAAGAATAAGCAATTTGTGAATTATGTTCTATATTTATATTAGCTTGTATTCTAATTCTTAAGCATTTAAATGAGATCTTCTGCCTTGATTATAATTTTTAGTAAATGAACTTCAGTTTTGACATTGTATTATAATTTTAGTTTTTCCATTCAAAAATTTTTATTGCACACCTCCTAGTTAGCTGGCATAAGGCTAGCTGTCATATATTATTTCCTTGGAAATCAATAACCACAAAAGGTTTTGTGAAAATCTGCTTCCTCCAAAGCCACTGAGGAGTGATGAAAGAACCAGATCCTGAGTGAGGCAAAGTCAAGTCTGAAATCTGCAAACACAGAGAAGGAGACAGTGTAAATACGTGCTAAGGCAGAAGTGAGGTATGAAGGAGACTTTGTTGACACTGTAACATGTCTGGCAAAATGGTGCTTAGTGCATCTTTGGGAAATAGTCTTTCTGAAGTTAAGTGCCAAAGAGTCCCTGGCATCAGAAAAAACAGCCTCTTCCATTATTGTGTCTTAAATGATCTCTAAGCTGCTGGAGATCAAGGGGACACTCTCTAGGACAGGGGAAAAAAGAGCTTTGCACCTAACGACTGCACAAAACATTCTTAAAGTATCCTTGGAATATTTATTTATGAAAACTGAACAAATGCTAGGCCATAAGGTGAGGCTAAACTTATTTTAAGTGGTTAGTATCAAACAGACCACATTCTGGAACTACAATGCAATTAGTTTAGAAACCAATAACAAAAATTTTTAAAACTTCACATATTTATGAAATGTAAAACTTAACTCACAGGCAGTTATAATGGAAATTAGAAAATACTTATAACTGAACGGTAGTAAAACTACTATGCATCCAAATGGTGAGATGCAATCAACCACTGTTTAGAGGGCAATTCATATCCTTAAAGGAAAAAAAGGGGGCTTGCCTGATGGTTCAGCAGTAAAGAATCCACCTGCAATGTTTCGGGAAGATTCCACAGAGAAGGAAATGGCAACCCACTCCAGTTTGCTTGCCTGAAAAATCCCCTGCACAGAGGAGCCTGTCCAAAGTGTTACAAAGAGTTGGACTTGACTGAGCAACTGAGGACACACACAAAGGAAAAAAAGGAAGAAAGTCTTAAAAGTAAAGAGGTAAGCATCCAGCATACGAAGTTAAGGAAAAAAATAGCAGAATAAATTCTAAAAAGCAAAGGGAAGAAAAGCAGAAATTAATGAAAAAGAAAGCAAATATACACTGAAGAAGATGAACAAGGCCAAAATTTGGTGTTTTGGAAATGCCATTGATAAAATTAAGTAGACAAAAGAAAATATAAAAATAAACAATATAACATTTTTTATAAATGATAATAAATAAATAAATATTAGACCCTGATACTGGGAAAGATTGAGGGCAGTAGGAGAAGGGAATAACAGAGAATGAGATAGACATGAGTTTGAGCAAACTCTGGGAGATGGTGAAGGACTGGAAAGCCTGGTGTGCTGCAGTCCACGGGATCTTAAAGAGTTGGACATGACTGAGCGACTGAATGAGAACAAGTGAATGTGGAGGATGGGAGTATGAATAAAACAAGATTGTCCCCAGTGTGTACATTTTTGATGCTAGGCAAAGGGAATAAAAGGTTTAATACACTATTTTCTCTATTTTTTGCATGTGTTTTAAATTTTATTTATTTTATTTCTTGGCTCTGCTGGATCTTCCTTGCTTTTGTGTGGGCTTTCTCTAATTGCAGTGAGTGAGGGCTACTCTCCAGTTGTGGCATGGGCGTCTCATTGCAGTGGCTTCTCTTGTTGCAGAGCACAGGCGTTAGGGCTTTTGGGCTTCAGTAGTTGCAGTATGCAGGCTAGTAGATGTGGTGCATGGTCATAGTGGCTCCGAGGCATGTGGAATCTTCCCAGAGCAGGGATGGAACCAGTGTCCCCTGCATTGGCAGGCAGATTTCTATCCACCGAGCTACCAGAGAAGTCCTAGTTTTGCATGTATTTAAAATTATCCACTATAAAAAGTTAAAGAGATTTTAATGTGAAAGGTAAAACTATAAAACTTTTAGAAGACAATATAGAAAAATATCTTTATGACCATGGGAAGGAAAAGATTAAGATTTCTTAAATATACAGAAAGAAAAATAAATTTTACTATATTAGACTTAAGAATTTATTCATCTAAAATACCATAAAGAGAGTAAAAGGACAGGCCACTAATTGAGAGAAAATATTTGCAATACATATAACTGACAAAGGATTAGTACACAAGACACTTATGAGTCAATAAGAAAAAAAACAATGAATGGAACAGTGGGGAGAAGACATGACCTGGAATTTAATAAAGAAGAAAATTCAAATGCCCATAAGAATATGAAGGGAATGCTCAATTCTCTTTGGTAATCAAGAAAATGTAAATTCACATTGTAATGAAATACTGTTTTATACAGAATGGGCAAATTTTTTGAAGTAAAAAAATAACCAAATATTGGTAACATAATGGGGCAAGAACAGTTCATATTCACTCCTGACTGGAGTGTTAAATTGGTAAAATCATGGCAGAAAACAGTTTGGCATTATCTAATTAAGTTGAGCATGCATATATCTTTAGAACCAATCAGTTCCATTTCTAAGTGAGTATGTAGAGTAACCACTGTGTGCCAAGGAGACTTACTCAATAACACTCAGAGAAAAAAAAAATTCAGAACCCCACTGTTATTAACTGCCCATACTGGGAGCAACTCACATGATCATCCCAGTAAAATATGGATAAATAAATTGTGGGATAGTCACACAATTGAATACCATATAGCAGGAAAAGTAACTAAACCACAACTTCACACATTAAAAAGTAAAACAAAAGTAGCAAGTCACATAAGCTAAAGTTATGGGAATCTATTTTATTTAAAATAGTTCAAAATTAGGCTAAATTAGACTATTTATTGTTTAGAGATTAAACCTAGACAGTGTATTAAAAAGCAGAGACATTACTTTGCCAACAAAGGTCCGCATAGTCAAAACTATGGTTTTTCTAGTCGTCATGAATGAATGTGAGAGTTGGACCATAAAAATGGCTGAGTACCGAAGGATTAATGCTTTTGAACTGTGGTGTTGGAGAAGACTCTTGGGAGTCCCTTGGACTACAAGGAGATCAAACCAATCAATTCTAGAGGAAATCAATCTGAATATTCATTGGAAGGACTGAGGCTGAAGCTGAAGCTCTAATACTTCGGCCACCTGGTGCAAAGAACTGACTCATTTTAAAAAACTCTGATGAGGGAGAAGGGAGCGGGGTTCAGGAGGGGGAACACATGTATACCTGTGGTGGATTCATGTTGATGTATGGCAAAACCAATACAATATTGTAATTAACCTCCAAATAAATAAATAAATTTGTATTAAAAAAATAAAAGACTCTGATGCTAGGAAAGATTGAAGGCAGGAGGAGAAGGGGATGACAGAGAATGAGATGGTTGGATGGCATCACTGACTCATTGGACATGAGTTTGAGTAAGCTCCAGGAGTTGGTAATGGACAGGGAAGCTTGGCATGCTGCAGTCCATGGGGTCTCAAAAGAGTCAGACATGACTGAGCGACTGAGCAACTGAGCAACAACCGATGTGGTAAAACATGAAAGCAAGCCAGGGGCATTATTCAGCTAAAATTCAAGGCAATAATTTCCAGTCTCTGGAAGACTCTTAAAGAGTGGTGCTGATTGCAGAAGAAGTAAGATTTCATTAAGGAAGATATTTTTGGATAGAAGGATTTGAAGCCTCTTAGATAGCACCCTGATGGCTCAGACAGTAAAGAATCTACCTATAATGAGGGAGACGTGGGTTCAATCCCTGGATCAGGAAGATCCCCTGGAGAAAGGAATGGCTACCCACTCCAGTATTCTTGCCTGGAGAATTCCGTGGACAGGAATTCTAAGGAGGGCTAAGGTGGGTTCAATTTCTGGGTTCATCAGTCCATGGGGTTGAAAAGAGTAGGATGTGACTGAGCAACTAGCACGTTTAATTTTTTTCAAATAACACCAGAGGGAGTTAGGCTCTTGTCTCTGAAAGTGTGGTTCAGGCCTCACCACCCTCCCCGCCCCAAAGCCACTTTCTTTTTCTTTTTATGTAGACCATTTTTAAAGTCTTTATTGAATTTGTTATAGTATTGCTTCTGTTTTATGTTTGGGGTTTTTGGTCAAGAGGCTTGTGGGATCTTAGCTCCCTGACCAGGGATTGAACCTGTACATCTTGCATTGGAAGATGAAGTCTTAACCACTGGACTGCCAGGGAGGTCCCTTAAAGTCACTTTCTTCCAATCAGCAGAGATGCATACAGCCCTCAGAGGCAGTTCTGCGCTCAGAAAAACTATTCTAATAAGTTCCAGATGTGGTGCAGAAAGCGTGCCATCACCACTCCAGGCAAACCACATGACCCCCCTGCCCAGCTCATCCCACACAGGAAATTGAAACCTGAGCCCAATGGCCTATTCAGACTCTTTCCTGGAAATAACATGTACTAGGTCAGTATTACAGAGTTTTTAGACATAGTTCACTTCACAAGCATCTTTTCATCAGATCATCACAACCCTGTGACATGCCCCTTGATCTTGGAAAACTTCCCAAATGCCACACTTCAAAGTACTTATATTATAGCACTGAAGTGAAGTGAAGTGAAAGTCACTCACTCATGTCTGACTCTTTGCAACCCCATGGACTGTATTCTTCAAGCCAGAATACTGGAGTGGGTAGCCGTTCTCTTCTCCAGGGGATCTTCCCAACCCAAGTATCGAAACCAGGCCTCCCACATTGCAGGCGGACTCTTTACCAGCTGAGCTACCAGAAAAACCCATATTATAGCCCTGCTCACCTATATTATAACCGTTTTATGAAAAGCAGCCAAAGGGCTCTTGAGAGGTGAGTTACTCAACTCTACCCAATGTGGGAGAACCCTGTGGGTCTGCAAAACTAACAGAAATGTCAATATTCTTGGAAAGACATCTTAATTATCTGTACTTGAAATTCGTTAGAAGCTATTCATAAGACCTAGCCAACTTTTAAAAATATTAAATTTTTAAATTTAAAAATATTAAAAAGCAGAGACACTACTTTGCCAACAAAGGTCCGTCTAGTCAAGGCTATGGTTTTTCCAATGGTCATGTATGGATGTGAGAGTTGGACTGTGAAGAAAGCTGAGCACCGAAGAATTGATGCTTTTGAACTGTGGTGTTGGAGAAGACTCTTGAGAGTCCCTTGGACTGCAAGAAGATCCAACCAGTCCATCCTAAAGGAGATCAGTCCTGGGTGTTCATTGGAAGGACTGATACTGAAGCAGAAACTCCAGCCAAAGTTGGCCACCTCATGCGAAGAGTTGACTCATTGGAAAAGACCCTGATGCTGGGAGGGATTGGGGGCAGAAGGAGAAAGGGGATGACAGAGGATGAGATGGCTGGATGGTATCACCGACTCGATGGACATGAGTTTGGGTAAACTCCAGGAGTTGGTGATGGACAGGGAGGCCTGGCGTGCTGCAATTCATGGAGTCTCAAAGAGTCGGACACGACTGAGCTACTGAACTGAACTGAGCCAACTTTGAGAAACAGGAAATTAATATTAAGCAGCTATTATGTACCTGGCACTGTGTTTGGAGCTGTTTATGGGTTGTTGTTGGTTAGTCACTAAGTTGTTTCCGACTCTTGCGACCCCATGAAATGTAACCTGCCAGGCTCCTCTGTCCATGAGTTTTCCCAGGCTAGAATACTGGAGTGGGTTGCCATTTCCTCTTCTGGAGGATCTTCCTGTCCTGAGAATTGAACCCATGTCTGCTGCATTGGCAAGCGGATCCTTTACCCTGAGCCACCATGGAAGTCCTGTTTATGGGTACTTAATAAGTGTTTGTCAAATGAATGAATTTCTCACAATAACACTGAGATAACGACCTTTCAGAAGAGGGATTCAGAGAGGTTTAGGTTCAAAATTACACAGCTAGCTAATAAATCGCAGAGCTCGATATCAAACCCAGGTTTTCTGGCATATGCTCTTTTCTTTCAACATCAGTTCAGTTCAGTTCAGTTGCTCAGTCATGTCCAACTCTTTGCGACCCCATGGACTGCAGCACACTAGGCCTCCCTGTCCATCACCAACTCCCAGAGTTTATTGAAACTCATGTCCATTGAGTCAGTGATGCCATCCAACCATCTCATCCTCTGTCATCCCCTTCTCCTCCTGCCCTCAATCTTTCCCAGCATCAGGGTCTTTTCAAATGAGTCAGCTCTTCGCATCAGGTGGCCAAAGGATTGGAGTTTCAGCTTCAACATCAGTCCTTCCAATGAACACCCAGGACTGATCTCCTTAAGGATGGACTGGTTGGATCTCCTTGCAGCCCAAGGAATCTCAGGAGTCTTCTCCAACACCACAGTTCAAAAGCATCAATTCTTTGGCACTCATCCTTCTTTATAGTCCAACTCTCACATCCATACCTAACTGCTGGAAAAACCATAGCCCTGACTAGATGGACCTTTATTGGCAAAGTAGTGTCTCTGCTTTTTAATATGCTGTCTGCTAAGTCACTTCAGTCGTGTCTGACTCTGTGTGACCCCATAGACGGCAGCCCCCCAGGCTCCCCCGTCCCTGGGATTCTCCAGGCAAGAACACTGGAGTGGGTTGCCATTTCCTTCTCCAATGCATGAAAGTGAAAAGTGAAAGTGAAGTCACTCAGTTGTGTCCGACCCTCAGCAACCCCATGGGCTGCAGCCCACCAGGCTCCTCCATCCATGGGATTTTCCAGGCAAGAGTACTGGAGTGGGGTGCCATTGCCTTCTCAGAATATGCTGTCTAGGTTGCTCATAACTTTTTTCCCAAGGAGCAAGCATCTTTTAATTTCATGGCTGCAGTCACCATCTTCAGTGATTTTGGAGCCCAGAAAAATAAAGTCAGCCACTGTTTCCCCTGTTTCCCCATCTAATTCCTAGGAAGTGATTGGACCAGATGCCATGATCTTCGTTTTCTGAATGTTGAGCTTTAAGCCAACTTTTTCAGTCTCCTCTTTCACCCTCATCAAGAGGCTATTTGGTTCCTCTTCACTTTCTGCCATAAGGTTGGTGTTATCTGCATATCTGAGGTTATTGATATTTCTCCTAGCAACCTTAATTCCAGCTTGTGCTTCCTCCAGCCCAGCGTTTCTCATGATGTACTCTGCATAGAAGTTAAATGAGCAGAGTGACAATATACAGCTTTGATGTACACTTTTTCCTATTTGAAACCAGTCTGTTGTTCCATGTCCAGTTCTAACTGTTGCTTCCTGACCTGCATACAGATTTCTCAAGAAGCAGGTCAGGTGGTCTGGTATTCCCATGTCTTTGAGAATTTTTCAGTTTATTGTGATCCATGCAGTCAAAAGCTTTGACATAGTCAATAAAGCAGAAATAGACATTTTTCTGGAACTCTCTTGCTTTTTCAATGATCCAGCAGATGTTGGCAATTTGATCTCTGGTTCCTCTGCCTTTTCTAAAACCAGCTTGAACGTCTGGAAGTTCACGGTCCATGTATTGCTGAAGTCTGGCTTGGAGAATTTTGAGCATTACTTTACTAGTGTGTGAGATGAGTCAATTGAGCAGTAGTTTGAACATTCTTTGGCATTGTCTTTCTTTGAGGTTGGAATGAAAACTGACCTTTTCCAGTCCTATGGCCACTGCTGAGTTTGCCAAAGTTCCTGGTATATTGAGTGTAGCACTTTCATAGCATCGTCTTTTAGGATCTGAAATAGCTCAACTGGAATTCCGTCACCTCCACTAGCTTTGTTTGTAGTGATGCTTCTTAAGACCCAAATCACTGCAGATGGTGACTGCAGCCATGAAATTAAAAGACGCTTACTCCTTGGAAGAAAAGTTATGACCAACCTAGATAGTATATTCAAAAGCAGAGAAATTACTTTGCCGACCAGGGTCTAGTCAAGGCTATGGTTTTTCCTGTGGTCATGTATGGATGTGAGAGTTGGACTGTGAAGAAGTCTGAGCGCCGAAGAATTGATGCTTTTGAACTGTGGTGTTGGGGAAGACTCTTGAGAGTCCCTTGGACTGCAAGGAGATCCAACCAGTCCATTCTGAAGGAGATCAGCCCTGGGATTTCTTTGGAAGGAATGATGCTAAAGCTGAAACTCCAGTCCTTTGGCCACCTCATGCAAAGAGTTGGCTCATTGGAAAAGACTCTGATGCTGGGAGGGATTGGGGGCAGGAGGAGAAGGGAACGATCGAGGATGAGATGGCTGGATGGCATCACGGACTCGATGGACGTGAGTCTGAGTGAACTCCGGGAGATGGTGATGAACAGGGAGGCCTGGCGTGCTGCGATTCATGGGGTCGCAAAGAGTCGGACACGACTGAGTGACTGAACTGAACTGAACTGACTTCACATTCCAGGATGTCTGGCTCTAGGTGAGTGATCACATCATCATGATTATCTGGGTTGTGAAGATCTCTTTTGTACAGTTCTTCTGTGTATTCTTGCCACCTCTTCTTAATATCTTCTGCTTCTGTTAGGTCCATACCATTTCTGTCCTTTATTGTGCCTATCTTTCAACATACCCCACTGCTTTTGAAGAGTTGGAATCGTACAGAGAGAAAATAGAATGTTTCCTCTTGAAAAGAATGTTCATAGCTTGTAGTCAGAATCAAGAATCATAGTATTTCCAAATGGTCTTAAATATTTATTAGTATGTGTACTAGTAAGTTTTTCACTTAATATATACACAGTGCATTACACACATAGTAATTATCTATACTTCTAAAGATTTAATTATCTACATAGATAAATCTCAAGTAATAATAGTGAACACATAGTACTTACTATATGCACTGTGTATATAGTAAGAGCTTTACATATTTTAACTTATTTAAGTCTCACAGAAGCCCTATGAGGTTTGTACAGTTACTATCCCTATTTTACATATGGGAAACTGAGGTTCAGAGAGGTTAAGCAACCTACCCAAGATCACACAGATAGCCATGGTAGAAAGAGGATACGAGCCCAGGTTATCTGCCCTGGAATCTTAGTGTTTGACAATCAGGCTATACTACTTCTCAATAGTATGATATTGCTGAAAATCAAGATGTAGGATACATATAGTAGAAACCATTTATGTAAATGTTTAAAACCCTCAAAACATTTCTGTGGGTTTTTTTTGTTTTTGTCTTTTTTACAAAATTGTGTATCTAGAAGTATAAAAATATTCATGGGACTGGTACTCACCAACTCAGGCTGGATTGTGTTTACCTCCGGGAGAAGAAGGAGAAATGAATGGGGAGCCATATTATAACATTCTATTTCTTTGTTTAAAACTCTGAAACAGATAGGGGCTTAACACATGGTTGAATATGGGTTTCCGAAGTGGCTCAGTGGTAAAGAATCCGGGTTTGATCCCTGCGTTGGGAATATTCCCTGGAGGAGGGCATGGCCACCCACTCCAGTATTCTTGCCTGGGAAATCCTATGGACAGAGGAGCCTGGCCATCTACAGTCCATGGGGTCACAAAGAATCGGCTACAACTTAGCAACTGAGCATGCTCGTGGGTGAATTTAACAGTTTATGTGAATTGTCCAAAGTCACATAAAAGTAACATTTTTTTTTTTTTTGGCTTCACTAGACCAACCAGTCCATTCTAAAGGAGATCAGTCCTGGATGTTCTTTGGAAGGAATGATGCTAAAGCTGAAACTCCAGTACTTTGGCCACCTCATGCGAAGAGTTGACTCATTGGAAAAGACTTTGATGCTGGGAGGGATTAGGGGCAGGAGGAGAAGGGGATGACAGAGGACGAGATGGCTGGATGGCATCACCAACTCGATGGACATGAGTTTGAGTGAACTCTGGGAGTTGGTGATGGACAGGGAGGCCTGGCGTGCTGCAATTCATGGGGTTGCAAAGAGTCAGACACAACTGAGCGACTGAACTGAACTGAACTGAACTGAGGTCTTTGTTGTGGCCCATGGGCTTTCTCTAGCTGTAGCACACTGGGGCTTCTCTATCTGTGGCACACGGGCTTCTTGTTGCCGTGCCAAGGTTGCTGTTGTTGTGGAGCATGGGCTCTAGAGCATGCAGGCTCTCCAGTTGAGGCACGCAGGCTTCATTGCCCTGCTGTGGGATCTTAGTTCCCCAACCAGGGATCTAACCTGTATTCCCTGCACTGGAAGGCAGATTCTTAACCACTGGCCCGCACAGTAAGTCCCAAGGTGGAATTTTTAAAATAGATCACTGAGTCTTATTCTCCCATTTAGGATTTGAGAACAGTCTGTATAGATTAGGAAACCAACCAGATAGTAATCTGTTCAAGGGCCTACTGCAAGTCAGTGGCAGAAAACAAGTCCCTAGACTTCAGAGCACTTTTCACTCTCACCACCACCCTTTCCTACATCCTGCCATTCTTTCCTACATCCTACATTCTGTTTTACCTCCTGATTTACCCCCAAAGTTTCGTGTTTTTCTTCCTGCTGGACAACTTGTATTTGTCCTGTTGATTAATTTCTTTTAAGGAAATAATTTTTGATTACTCACTTATATTCCATTGCTCCATATTCAAATAGGATTATATTTTAGAGTCATAGGGCTTCCCTTGTGGCTCAGCTGGTAAAGAATCTGCCTGCAATATGAGAGACCTGGGTTCGGAAGATCCCATGGAGAAGGGAACAGCTACCCACTCCAGTCTTCTGGCTTGGAGAATTTCATGGACTGTATAGTCCATGGGGTCGCAAAGAGTTGGACATGATTGAGCGACTTTCACTTTTACTTTAGAGTCATAAGGCCCAATCAGCACCAGAGTCAAGCCTTTCTCTAGGAATTTTATGTCTTTTCTCCTTTATTATTCCTTCTTCTTATTTTTTTCCCATAGCTCTATCTTCCATAGCCCTCGATTCCCATCATCTAGTATCCATCAGACTCAAGATGTTGTCTCCTCCCGATTCCGTATTTGAACTCTTGATTTATCTGAAGAGCTTACTTAGTGGGTTATACAATGAATGAAAATTTAGAAAACCGTCGCATTTGTGGAGTGCCCCACAGTTTTCAAGGTGTCTACATGGTTTCATTTGATCTTTTTGGCCCAGGGTGGGGGGCAGATGAGATAACGGGTTCAGACAGTTTCTATGACTTACCCAAGATCGCAGAAAGAAAGTAACAAAACCTGAACAGAATCCTTATCTTCTTACTTTGTATTCACTTCTCTTTCCAATTGTCCCTGTCTCCATAAACCACCAAAAAGAAGTTGGTCCCTACAAATAAGGATAAATCGATGAAGGACTAGGGATCATCACTACCTATCACATTCTTTCACCACCATCCCCAGCAAAACAGATAATACTGCTGCATGGCCTTATATTAAGCTGCTCTTCTCTGCATAACCTCAAAACTTCACATCACCCAGAGGTCGTAAGTTGTGCCCTTGTAAATTCCAGTTTGTTCAAATAAAGCTCAAGTGAGCAAGAAGAGGAAAACCACAGACTAATCACTTATCATGTCAGCAGAAGGGCAACCCTTCAACTGTTGAAAATTTATGTAGAAATTTTTAAAATTATGAGACCAACATTGAAAGTTCCCAAAGAGATTTTACTAATAAAGCAGGCTGCTACTGCTACTAAGTCACTTCAGTCGTGTCCGACTCTGTGCGACCCATAGATGTAAGCCTACCAGGCTCCCCCGTCCCTGGGATTCTCCAGGCAAGAACACTGGAGTGGGTTGCCATTTCCTTCTCCAATGCATGAAAGTGAAAAGTGAAAGTGAAGTTGCTCAGTCGTGTCCGACTCTTCGCGACCCCATGGACTGCAGCCTACCAGGCTCCTCCGCCCATGGGATTTTCCAGGCTGGAGTACTGGAGTGGGGTGCCATTGCCTTCTCTGAATAAACCAGGCTAGGCCTCAGCAATCTGCCTACCTAGAGTTTAACTTCTCCTCTGAGTGCTCCTTAGCCCACCCAGAATTTCTGAAAGAATATAAATTAAACCCTTCTTTGGCAGGATATGTTTTTCCAGGTTAACTCATTAGGGCAAAGTTTCATTCTCTCTCCTGGGATTGATTCTGAATTATAGTCTCATTAAATCCTGCCCAAGGGTATCCTCAGTGCAACCACTTCCTTTCCAATCCTTTACAACCTCAGTGTCAACACCAATTCTAATTCCGAAGACTGGGGAGAAACATAGGGAGACCAGACCACAAGGCTTGCAGCCATCAGAATGAGTATGAAAGCAGTCTTCCCTTGGCTGAAGGCAGAGATGCAATGAGGAAGCCAGCTACTGGGAGTTCCCGGGGTCTTTTAAAAATCTCATAGCAACACATCTTGCCTCTGCTGCATGACAGGGAAGACGCTCAGCTCTGGCTTCCCTTAGAGATAAAAGACACTGTAAGTAGGAAAAAAAAATTTTCTTTTCTTCTGCTGCCTACAGAGATCCTATCTCCTTCTCTGTGTTTAAGTTTCAAATGGCTAGAGAGCCCCTCTGTAAACTAAGCACTGCCCTTTACTTTTTCTACTTTTGTTAAAAAAAAAGAAAACCTGCTCTGCTGTTCCATTTACTGCTGCTTTTCTGATGATGAAATATTTTTTTCTTTGCATTGTGGATCAGTGAGACTCTTCCTGCCTGTGAGACGGAGTGAAGTTTAAAATAATTTTTGCAGTAGGGTTGTTTGTTTTCTTGTTCTTGTTCTTTCTTGTTCTTGTCCTTGAAATGAGGGTTGAGTTAGCCCCAGCCTGCTTTGTTACAAGGTGAGAACCAGATTCCTTTGGCCTCCACTTTTTGAGGGGAAGCATTATCAATTTAAATATGCTTTCGCGGAGGCGGGGTGGTAAAGCTACTATTACTTTTGAAAGTTAAAGAATTTTGTGGGTCATCCTTCATTTCTTCATTTTCAGGAAAGCTAAACAGATTTATTTGTTTCACTTCTGTGGATCAGAGTTAGCACAAAGAAAGCAGTCTACCTTTTGTGGGCTAGTAGCTTCTTATTACTCTATACCCTGCTTTTTCCACTTTCTAGCAGCAAAAGAAAAAAATTCCTTAGAAAGACATACTTTAAAATCTCAGCCCTGATGCCAGAATCACATTTTAGCGCTTCTTTGATGTCTTCAGGAAGTCACCAGTAGTATCAGATTTCTAATGGCTTTCAGAGAGTAGAATTTGGGATTTCAGACCAGTCTTCATGTGAAGCATTGGTTCATTTCATATTTATTAGAGCAAAACCAGACAACCAAACTTCCATTTGTTGGAAATCTTCCTTTTCCTTTCCAAGTGTGTGGTTTTTCAGGGTGGATGCCCGTTTCAGCACATTTTAATGCCCCTTAGAGGAAAGCTCGGATTAATATGTTCAGTTGTGGATGCATTTGTTCTGTTTCAGCAACAGTGGACCTTTTTTCTGCCATTTTCATTGGAGAGGCTCTAGGAGGATTAAGAGATGGAGCATTGCAGTCACTTTGGATTTTCTTTGGCTATTTTAGGGGCTTTTGTGAGAGTGAGAGATCTTGACCCATTCTAAAACACAATTTCACAGGTGTCTGCCTCAAAACCTTTTCTACTTTGTCTCAACACAAAGTTTCTCTAATTCACACATGGTCTTAAGATTTGCTCAGCTATATTCCCTTTGGTCTGCCTTGATCCTTTTCTGCAGAAAATTTCTCTGACATCAAAGCCTCTTCCCTTCCTTCTGCTGAAAAGTTGTTGAGAGCTGTAGAAGACCATCCACCCAGCTTCAGGCCACACTCAACAAGTAAAGAATACCCAAGTGAAAGGAATTCAGAACACTAGAAGACAGTATGATTACTGGGCCATAGAAGAGAGAGAGAGAAGTAGTTTCTGGAGAGTAAAACCATAATCAGTAAAGTTCCCACAGTGATCTTTGTTGAGTGATAAGAACTAAATCAAGCCAAAGGGAATGATGTCAGGAGATTAATCATTTTAGCAGCTCCTACCAGCGTTTCTTTCCTTATACACTGTGGGAATGTGTATCTGGGAATTGGGACTCTTGAATCCTGTTTGAGTAGAACAGCAGACAGACTTCACGTTGACATGCAGCTGCCAGGATGCTTTGTGTCCTTTTGCTTCTTGAGGAGGAGCACAGCATGAAGCCTTCTTAGAATTCTAATGCAGAGCCTCTTGGGCAGATCCTGGGCCTACCACATGGTTCCTGGTCTCAGAAGAAGAGTCCTGAAGCAGGCTGTCCACGTAAAACCCAGACCAGAATATTATTAGAATATTCTATAATAATAATATAATATCAGTTCAGTTCAGTAGCTCAGTCGTGTCCGACTCTTTGCAACTCCATGAATCGCAGCACGCCAGGCCTCCCTGTCCATCACCAACTCCCGGAGTTCACTCAAACTCATGTCCATCGAGTCGGTGATGCCATCCAGCCATCTCATCCTCGGTCGTCCCCTTCTCCTCCTGCCCACAATCCCTCCCAGCATCAGAGTCTTTTCCAATGAGTCAACTCTTCGCATGAGGTGGCCACAGTACTGGAGTTTCAGCTTTAGCATCATTCCTTCCAAAGAAATCCCAGGGTTGATCTCCTTCAGAATGGACTGGTTGGATCTCCTTGCAGTCCAAGGGACTCTCAAGAGTCTTCTCCAACACCACAGTTCAAAAGCATCAATTCTTCGGTGCTCAGCTTTCTTCACAATCCAACTCTCACATCCATACATGACCACTGGAAAAATCATAGCCTTGACTAGATGGACCTTTGTTGGCAAAATAATGTCTCTGCTTTTCAATATGCTATCTAGGTTGGTCATAACCTTCCTTCCACGGAATAAGCGTCTTTTATTTTCATGGCTGCCATCACCATCTGCAGTGATTTTGGAGCCCCAAAAGCATAAAGTCTGACACTGTTTCCACTGTTTCTCCATCTATTTCCCATGAAGTGATGGGACCAGATGCCATGGTCTTCACTGATAAACTGAACAATATTCTAATAATATTCGAGTATTAGAATAATAATGTTCTAATATTATTATATAATATTAGAACATTATATATTATTATATTATAATATATAATAATATTGAACATTATTATTCTAATACTCGAATATTATTAGAATATTGTTCAGTTTGTCATCTGTAAGGCATAAGAATTAAACCAGTCAATTCAGTCACAATTGTCAGATCAGTCTATGTGTATAGATATAGCCCAAGAGATCAAATCATTTTGGTATTGTTTATTCCAATACTGGTTAAAATGGTAAAGAAGACTTTACTCAAGACTGTTGCCATAGGGATATTGCAATAGGAGAGGAAGATCAGGCTCAACTCAGGATACAAACAAGGACAGTTGGGAATTTTTAGCCAGTGAGGACATTGAGAGGATTAGAGGATGGAAAATTACTAAGAGGAGACATCAAGGATAAGGGGACTCTTGCTAACCTAACCTAACAGGATTTTTGCTAAAGGCAGGCTTATACATCAAAGGTGGGGGATGAGAAACTTGATTAGATATTGAATGATCATATATCAAGGGTGGGGATGTTCTCACTAAACTGACAGGATTCTTGCAAAATCTGAGCTATGCAAGTCAAAGAATGGAGGGCCAAAGCCAAGGCCTAGTTAAGAAGAGGGCTCAGAGAAACCTAACTAAAGTTTGGTCAGGGAGAGAGTCTTTGTAAGTATCCACAGGCTTTTTTCTCTTCCTCCCCTCTATTCTCATCCTACTTCCCCCAACCATACCAGCTACAAAAGCCAGCTCTCTACTTTCCTCAGCCAGTCATCCCTTATACTTTCCAGATTCCCTCATTATTGAAAACCACAGTGTGTTGTTGAAAAACTCCAGTTTCTGGAGTCCTGGAGTCTCTCAGGACTCAAGGTTCAGCATCTCAACTAACAAATTTATTTCTCACTCATTCTTGTCTCTGATTGCTAGGGTCAATTTACTCCCTGATGAAAGAGTCAAGGGGAACTAGCTTTCCATTTGTGGAGAACATCTCCGACAGACCTGCTGGCCGCATTTGCAGTCCCCACCCCCAGGGATAATAGAGGAGGAAGAGCTAGTGATGAAGTAAATACATCACCCTCCCTTTAGCAGCCACATTTTTAGTCAATCAGACAGTCAACCACTTTAACTGATAGAGCACTGAGTGTACAGAACTAAAGGAATTCTAAAACCAGTTTGAGAAATAGGGTGAACACTGTTTTGTTTTTATTTCTACTGTAGCAAGCTGGACTGGGCCAGAATGGAAGACCACCAAACCAAGGAGTTTGTAATTTTCCTTCTTTTCACTTCAGGCTAAAGTACCAAACTTCTTGTGTGACTCTGGAGTTAGGAAGGCTTGGGATCAACTCTTCTCTCTATCACATGCTACCTCTGTCCCTTGGGCTGCTCGGGTTTCAGTGTCCTCAGCTGTGATACACAAGTTGTTAAGAGGATTAAATGTTCATAATGTGCCTTCCAGGTGGCGCTAGTGGTAAAGCACCTGCCTACCAATGCAGGAGAGATAAGAGACTCAAGTTCTGTCCTTGGTTCAGGAAGATTCCTATGGAGAAGGAAATGGCAACCCGCTCCAGAATTCTTGCCTGGAGAATCCTATGGACAGAGGAGCCTGGCGGGCTATAGTCCATAGGGTCACAAAGAGTTGGACTCACGTACCTAGAGCAGAACCTAATGTATAATAGGTACTTGATAAATGGAAGGTCTTATGACTTATGTCTCCGCCCTTGTCAGTAATTAGCAACTTGACTTATCTTCCAAGGAAAAGAGTAACACCGTAGAAAATGTTCTAAGCTTTACTCAACTGATTCAAGTGTCTGTTTGGGAAATCTCTTTCCTGCTGTCAGTTTCCTTATCTGTAGAACCAGAGTGAATGGACAGAATCAATATTTTCACACATGGCTGTACATCACAGTTGCCTGGAAACTTATTGAAAGTATGTCTCCCAAACTCCATCCCTGGAAGTTGAGATTCAGTGGGCTGAGGACAGGCTTTGGCGTTTACATTTTGTAAAAGTTCCACGAGAAAATGGATGAACAAATGTGGTATATTTACAGTGGAATACTAATCAGCTATTGAAAAAAAGAACAAACTACTTAAACATACAAAAAAAATGAATGAAGCCTCAAAAACATTATATTGAGCAAAAGAAGTCAGATACAAAAGCTGAATCATCATTCAGTATGATTCCATTTGCGTGCTCAGTCATTCAATCATGTCCTACTCTTTTGTGACCCTGTGGACTGTAGCCCACCAGGCTCCTCAGTCCGTGGAATTCTCTAGGCAAGAATATCGGTGTGGGTTGTCATTTCCTATTCCAGGTGATTTTCCCAACCCAGGGATCAAACCTGCATCTCCTGCTTGGCAGGTGTATTCTTTGCCACTGAGCCACCTGGGACCCCCTGTGATTCCATTTATGTGAGTACAAACCCCAGCAAAATCAATCTATGGTGGGAGGAGTCAGAATAGACATTACCCCTCCCTGGTGGCTTAGAGGTTAAAGCGTCTGGCTCCAATACAGGAGACCTGGGTTCGATCCCTGGGTTGGGAATATCCCCTGGAGAAGGAACTGGCAATCCACTCCAATATTCTTGCCTGGAGAATCCCATGGACAGAGAAGCCTAGTAAGTTACAGTCCACGGGGTCACAAAGAGTCGAACACGACTGAGTGACTTCACTTCACTTCACTTCTGATGGGTGAAAATGGATATTGCCTGGAAAGAGGCACAATGGAACTTTCAGGAATGGAAGAAATGTTCTATGCCTTGATCTGAGTGGTGGTTACACAAGTGTATAAAGTTAGAATTCATCAACCTTGATACATAAAATTGGTGCATTTTACTGTATAGAAATAATATCTTAACAAAGTACTGTTAGCAAAGGAGCAAAATGTTCTCCTGACAACCCTAGTGCACAGCCAGGTTTAAGTTTCTTGGACAAGATGATTCCTAAGATCTCCTTCAGTGCTAAAGCTCTGTGGTTCTTATATCCTCATTTCAGGTCCCCTTAGTACTCTTGCTTGGAAAATTCCATGGACTGAAGAGCCTGGTGGGCTACAGTCCATGGGGTCACAAAGAGTTGGACACAACTGAGCGACTTCACTTTTCACTTAGTCATTTTTATCCACAAATTAGATTATTTCTTTTACCTTTCTTTTTAAATTTTTTATTTATTTTACTTTCGGCAGTGCTGGGTCTTGGTTGCTGTGCACGGGCTTTCTCTGGTTGTGGCGCACAGCTTCTTATTGTGGTGGCTTCTTTTGTTGTGGCGTGCAGGTTTAGTTGTTCCGCAGCACATGGGATCATCCCAGACCAGGGATCGAACCAGTGTCACCTGCTTTGGCAGGTGGATTCTTTACCACCAGACAGCCAGGAAATCCCTCTTTTACCTTTCTTGATTAAATGCAAGATCAAAGATATTAAGAAAGCCATAGTGTGTTAGTGTTAGTCTCTCAGTCACGTCCGACTCGTTGTGACCCTATATTCGGTAGCCTGCCAGGCTCCTCCGTCTATGGGATTCTCCAGGCAAGAATACTGGAGCGGGTAGCCATTCCCTTCTCCCAGGGAATTCAGCCAACCCAGGGGCTGAATCCAGGTTTCCTGCATTGCAGGTAGATCCTTTACTGTCTGAGCCACCAGGGGAGCCCTAAGAAAAGCCATAGTCCTGAATATATCTTCAGTTCATTTCAGTTCAGTTCAGTCGCTCAGTCGTATCCGACTCTTTGCGACCCCATGAATCGCAGCACGCCAGGCCTCCCTGTTCATTACCATCTCTCGGAGTTCACTCAGACTCACGTCCATCGAGTCCGTGATGCCATCCAGCCATCTCATCCTCGGTCGTCCCCTTCTCCTCCTGCCCCCAATCCCTCCCAGCATCAGAGTCTTTTCCAATGAGTCAGCTCTTCGCATGAGGTGGCCAAAGTACTGGAGTTTCAGCTTTAGCATCATTCCTTCCAGAGAAATCCCAGGGATCTTAGCATTCAGATAAGGGATGCTAATCCCATTTAAGAGTTGGCTAAGCCCCAGTAAGACAAAGCAAAGGCCAAGGAAAGCAATAGGAAACCACCATCTGACTGAAATCTGGTATGATATGAAATCTGACATCTCTCCAGTCTTGTGGGCCCAAAGGGACCAACAAATCTGAGGATTTTCTGTTGCCGGTTTTCTTTTCTCTTCGTTCATTTACCAAATATTTACTGAGTGCCTTGCTTTGTGCCAAGTACTGCTGTGTAGTGGGAGCAACAAAACGAATATGATAGCAAAGTCCCTGCCCTCAGGGAGTTTAAATTCTACAAGAAAAGGAAAGTCCATGCAAAATAAATATTTATTAGTAACAATTATTAATTGTTACATTGTGGGTAAGTGCTATGAAAGAAATAGGATGATGAGACAGATAAATACCAAGGAAGGACACTTTTTAAAAGATAGAGTGGTCAAAGGAGGACCACCATTGTACAAACAATATTTGTACAGAGATTCAAAGATTGCCAATGATCCAGCCAGGTGAAGAACTAAAAGATTCAAGTTCAAGACCAGGGAATGAACATTAGGGCCAAGGTAGAAGGAGTACAATATGTCTCAGTTCAGTTCAGTTCAGTTCAGTCGCTCAGTCATGTCCGACTCTTTGCGACCCCATGAATCGCAGCACACCAGGCCTCCCTGTTAATCACCAACTCCCGGAGTTCACTCAGACTCACGTCCATCGAGTCCATGATGCCATCCAGCCATCTCATCCTCGGTCGTTCCCTTCTCCTCCTGCCCCCAATCCCTCCCAGCATCAGAGTCTTTTCCAATGAGTCAACTCTTCGCATGAGGTGGCCAAAGGACTGGAGTTTCAGCTTTAGCATCATTCCTTCCAAAGAAATCCCAGGGCTGATCTCCTTCAGAATGGACTGGTTGGATCTCCTTGCAGTCCAAGGGACTCTCAAGAG
Organism: Cephalophus harveyi; assembly: GCA_006410635.1. Lineage (NCBI taxonomy): Eukaryota > Metazoa > Chordata > Mammalia > Artiodactyla > Bovidae > Cephalophus > Cephalophus harveyi. The sequence continues at coordinate 99,044 of SJYT01045621.1, forward strand.
TCTTCTCCAACACCACAGTTCAAAAGCATCAATTCTTCGGCGCTCAGCCTTCTTCACAGTCCAACTCTCACATCCATACATGACCACTGGAAAAACCATAGCCTTGACTAGATGGACCTTAGTCGGCAAAGTAATGTCTCTGCTTTTGAAAATGCTATCTAGGTTGGACATAACTTTTCTTCCAAGGAGCAAGCGTCTTCTAATTTCATGGCTGCAGTCACCATCTGCAGTGATTTTGGAGCCCAAAAAAATAAAGTCTGACACTGTTTCCCCATCTATTTCCCATGAAGTGATGGGACCAGTTGCCATGATCTTCGTTTTCTGAATGTTGAGCTTTAAGCCAACTTTTTCACTCTCCTCTTTCACCTTTATGTTTGGTAACTCTCATTATCCCAGATGCTTTGTCTTTAATTTGGAGAGTTGCTTATTTTTTTCTATATTACATTTTCTATTTTCTGTATCTCTTGTCTATATCTTTCTTATTTTACCCTCTTATTTTGGTGGAGATTAACCTTCATTTTTAAAATAAGTAAAATTTGACATCTCTTATGTCTGCAAATATTATTTTATTTTGACATTTCATGGATAATTTGACTGGGTATAGAATTCTAGATTAGAAAGCATATGCCTTCAGAATTTTTAATGAATCACTCCATACCTTCTTGCTTTCAGTGTTGTTGAGAAATTTAAACTTGCATGGTTTTCTCTCTTTCCTCAGTGTTCTAAAAGGACTTATTATGCTGGGTACTTAGTGGATTGGAAATTTGTATTCTTTGGTTCTGGGATTTTATTTTATTTTAGAGGATGACTTCCTCTTCCCCTTGTTTCTCTCTCTCTCCCTTTTTTTTTCCTGAACTCTTATTATTTGGATGTTAGACTGCCTTCTAAATTGCTTATCTTTTACTATTCTACTTTCAACATCTTTTTATTTTTGCTTTATTTTCTAGGATGGTAACTCTATCTTTCAACACTTTTAATGAGTTTTTTATTGTCAATTAAAATGTCTTTTAAAAAAACTTTTACTGGAATATAATTTCTTTACAATATTGTTGGTTTCTGCTGTATAGTGTTGTGAATCAGCCATATGTATACATGTTTCCCCATCTTGAGCCTCCCTCCTTCCCCCCATTCTACCCATCTAGGTCATCAGAGAGCACTAAGCTGACCTCCCTGTGCTATACAGCAGCTTTTCACTGCATGTCTTACACGTGATAGTGTATATATGTGTCAGCGCTACGCTCTCAATTTGTCCCCCCTCCCTCTCCTGCTGTGTCCACAAGTCCCTTCTCTACATCCACACCTCTATTCCTGCCCTGCAAATAGGCTCATCAGTACCATTTTTCTAGATTCCATATATATGCAATAACATAGGGTGTTTGTTTTTCTTTTTCTGACTCATTTCACTCTGTATGACAGGCTCTAGGTTCATCCACATCAACTGACTCAATTTCATTCCTTTTTATGGCTGAATAATATTCCATTGTATCTTCTTTACCATTCATCTGTTGATGACATCTAGGCATCTTCTATGTCCCCACTATTGTAAATAGTGCTCCTATGAACACTGGGGTACATATGCCTTTTTGAGGTATGATTTTCTCAGGGTATATGCACAGTAGTGGGATTGCTGGGTCATATGGTAGTTTTATTCCTAGTTTTTAAAGGAATCTCCATACTGTTCTCCTTAGTGGCTCTACCAATTGACATTCTCACCAACAGTATAAGAAGGTTCCCTTTTTTCCACACCTTCTCCAGCATTTGTTGTTGTAGATTTTTTGATAATGTCCATTCTGGCCAGTGTGAAGTGATACCTCATTGTAGTTTTGATTTGCATTTCTCTGATAAATAGTGATGTTGAGCATCTTTTCATGTGCCTCTTAGCCATGTGCATATCTTTTTTGGAGAGATGTCTATTTAGATCTTCTGCCCATTTTTTGATTGGATTATTTGGTTTTCTGATATTGAGCTCCATAAGCTGCTTGTATATTTTGGAGATTAATCAAAGAGTGTTTTCCTCTAAGAGTTTTGTATCCTCTTACATTTAGGTCTTTAATCCATTTTGAGTTTATTTTTGTGTCTGGTGTTAGGTAGTGCCCTAATTCATTTGTTTTAATTCTATTTATGCTTTTAATTTTAAAAAGCTCTTTTTGTTATAAACAGTTTAATTTTCGAATAGATTTTAGCTTATAGAAAAATTGCAAAGATAGTATAGAGAGTTCCCATATACCCCACACATAGTTTCCCCTATTTTAACATCTTACATTACAGTGGTACATTTGTTCACTTAATGAACCAATACTGATACATTATTGTTAATTAAATTCCAAACTTTATTCACATTTCCTTAGTTTTTACCTAATGTCCTTTTTCTGTTACAGTATCTCATGCAGGATACTATATTACAGGGGTCTGCAACCCGTAGACCAAGGACCAGTACCTATTAGGAACCGGGCCACACAGCAGGAGGTGTGCAGTAGTTTATTAAGCAAAGTTTCATCTGTATTTACAGCCACTTCCCATCACTCGCATTACACCTGAGCTCTACCTCCTGTCAGGTCAGCGGCGGGATTAGACTCTCTTAGGAGTGGGAACTCTACTGTGAACTGCACATGTGAGGGATCTAGGTTGCATGCTCCTAATGAGAATTTAATGCCTGGTGACCTGAGGTAGAGCTGAGGAGATGATGCTAGCACTAGGGAGTGGCTGCAGATACAGGTTATCCTTAGCAGAGAGGTTTGATTGCACAGAGACCATTATAAATCAGTCACTTGCAGACTCATATCAAAACCCAGTCAGTAAGTGGCAAGTAGCAATTAAGCTGCATCCAGTGGCAGGCTTTGTAGTGGCAAGTGAGTTGATGTACTTCAATTGTACAGGCATCTGTAGATGTCAGAATCTGACACTTATTTTGGTCCATTCAACTTCCACCCATTATTTTATTTACCTCTTCTATCTGTGCCTCTGTCCCACACAACGCACTTGTCTCAGTCACAGTACTGGTAAGCCCACAGTTTAACCCTAGACAGAATGAGTAAGAAATAAATGTCACTGGGGAGCTTCTTTGAAAAGGGGGTAAGACCCAGTGAGACAGCAGAAGACTCCTCAAGACTGCCAACAAAAAGAAAGCTGCATTGAAAAGAAAATACTGACTCCTGCTTAAACTATGGCTTCACTGCAACAGGTGATTCACATTCTTCTCCATGCCAGTTTTGTTTTTTATATGGCAACCAGCAATGAGACCTTCAAATTGCTTTGCCACATGGAGACCAAACACCCTGCATTAAAAGACAAGCCTTTAGAGTTTTTCAAAAGAAAAAACCATGAAGAACAGAGCAGTTATTGAAGACCACTACTTCATCAAATATGGATGTGCTGACAGCATTATTCTTAATGGCTAACCACCTTGCTAATGCTAAAAAGCCCTTTCCTATTGGTGAAGAGTTGTTCCTGTCTGCTGCTTAGAATCTGTCATGAACTTTTAGGAGAGACTGCAGTTCCAAAGGTGGCACATGTTCCTCTTTCGGCTAGCACCATAACTCGATAAATTGTTGAAATAGCAGAGGATATTGAGGTACAGTTGTTAGGATTAATGAGGCACCATGATACACAATCCAGGTTGACAAGTCTACCAGTGTTGACAGCAAAGCAACAGTGCTTGTTTTTGTGTGATCTGTTTTTCAAGATGCTGTGCATGAGGATACGTTATGTACACTTTTATTGCCAACCAACACCACAGCTGCAGAACTATTCAAGTCATTGAATGATTACATGTCAGGAAAACTGAGTTGGTCATTTTGTGTTGTACTTACATGGACAGAGCAGCTACTATGACTGGACTACTGAGGTCAAAGACGTTGCTTCTCTGTTAATATATGATATTTGTTTTTCTCTTCCTGACAAATTGAGAAAATAGCATTGACGTATATATGCTATCATTTGTAAAGTAGATAACTAATGGGAAGCAGCTATATAACACAGGGGGCCCAGCCTGGCACTCTATGATAACCTGGATGGGTGGAATGGGGCAGGGGTTGGGGGTGGGGAGGGAGGCTCAAGAAGGAGGGCATATATATGTATAATTGTGACTGACTGAGGTATGAAAGAGACCACCACAACATTGTAAAGCAATTATCCTCCAATTTAAAAAAAGAGATCACTTCTGAATGTTAGTCTACACATTATGTCATCCATAAATGTTGGCTAGTTAAAAAAAAAAAAGCCACCTGAACTTAACAACAATTTGCAGGATGTAATTAAAATTATCAACCACATTACTGTACATGCCCTTAACTCACGTCTGTTCTCTCAGCTCTGTGAGAAGATGGATGCAGAGCACACACGTCTCCTCTTATACACAGAGGTAACATGGCTTTCTAAAGTAGATCACTAGCCAGAGTTTTTGAGTTATGAGAGCCACTCCAGAGATTTCTTTTAGAAAAAGTCACCACTAGCAGCAACGGCAACCCACTCCAGTGTTCTTGCCTGGAGAATCCCAGGGACGGTGGAGCCTGGTGGGCTGCCGTCTGTGGGGTCGCACAGAGTCAGACACGACTGAAGCGACTTAGCAGCAGCAGCAGCAACACATTTCAGCGACACAGAGTGCGTCACAAAACTTGCATACTTCTGTGACATATTCAACCCCCTCAGTAAACTCAGTCTGTCGTTTCAGAGGAGAATGACAACTATGTTCAAGTCAGCAAATAAAGTGGCTGCATTCAAAGCCAAACTGGAGTGATGGGGGCTATGGACGAACTTTGGGATTTTTGACATGGTTCAAGCATTAGCAGAGATGCTGAAAGAGCCTGAGTCCTGGCATTCGTTTCCTAGCTGGTGCATGATCACCTACCTAAGCTTTCAGAAGAGTCTGAGCATGACTTGCCAACACAAAAGACACCCCAGCTGGAAAAGAATAGATCCGCAACCCGTTTGTGAATAAGCCAGGTGAATTGACTTTGTCCATGCTAGAAGAAGCTCAACTGCTTGAGACTGCAAATGACAGTGGCCTTAAAAGTATGTCTGACACAACTTCAAATCTCCATATGTTCTGGAGTACAGTCAAGGTGGAGTATCCTGAGATTGCCACAAAAGGACTGAAAAGCCTGCTTCCATTTCCAAAATACTGTCTTTGTGAAGCAGTGACAGTAACCAAAATGAGATTATGAGATTACAGAGTAGACTGGACATAAACAACACACTTTGGGTGTTACTGTCTTCCCATCACCCCCAAATGGGACAGTATAGTTGGAGGAAAACAAGCTCAGGGCTCCCACTGATTCTGCATTATGGTTAGTTGTATAATTATTTCATTATATATCACAATGTAATAATAATAGAAATAAAGTGCGCAATAAATGCAATGTGCTTGAATCATCCTGAAACCATCCTCCCCAACTGGTCCTTGGGAAAACTGTCTTCCATGAAACTGGTCCCCAGTGCCAAAAAGGCTGGGGACTGCTGCTGTATTATATTCAGCTGTCACGTCACCTTAGGCTCCTCTTGTCTGTGACAGTTTCTTAGACTTTCCTCATTTTGATGACTTTGAAAGTTTTGAAGAGTAATGGTCATGTATTTTGTAGAATATCCCTCAACTTGAATTTGTTTGTTTTCCTAATGGTTGGACTTGGGTTATGGATTTTTAGAAGAGAGATCAAAGAGGTAACATTCCATTCTCATCACATTATATCAATAGATATAACTTCTCATTGTTAATCTTGATTATTTGTTTGAGGCAATGTGTCTGGCTTACCCACTACAAAGTTATTCTTTTTTTCCCTTTCCATAGAAAGAGCTCTCTTTAGTCTCTAATTTTAAAAATAGCATCTTGTCCCTGTTTTGTGGACATTTTTCTTATCTCTCTGAGAGTGTTGATGTTTGTTTTGAAGCATTTCATTGTTGTTTTGTTAGTATTTGTCAAATATATCTTTTCCCAGTTTTTTGCTTTTAATATTTCCATGTCCTTATGTTTTAGGCAATATATGTTTTCTCAGTTTTTTGCTTTTAATATTTCCATGTCCTTATGCTTTCGGCATGTCTCTTATAAACAGAACATATTAATTAGTTGGATTTTTTATTATCCAACTATATCCATCTGTTTCTTTTAACTAATGAGTTTTGTCTACTTATTTACATAGTGATTTTTTTATATAATTGGACTTGTTTCTTTGATCTTCTTAAAAGTTTTCTAATTGTTTCCCTTTTTCTAGACTGTTTTACTTCTCACCTTTTGTTTCATTATTTGTTTTGTTGTCTATATTCTCTTTTTTTATATGTTTCCTTTCTATCAGTCTATAATTGCACACTCTGCTACTGTGCTTCTCATTTCTTTTTAATCAAAGTAAACTTACTAAGTAGTAAGATGCACACACTCTAAGTATATGGCTTGATATTTTTACTGAACACACAATTTTAGACCGTCATTTTTTTTTTAACACTTTGAAGATATTTCATTGGCTGGCTTCCAATGTTTGTGTTGAAAATTTTTTCTACTGTCACTCTATTAGTCATTCTTTTAAAGGCGAATTGCTCTTGCTATGCAGATACTTTTGAGATCTTCTCTTTGCCTTTGGTGCTGTGTAGTTTCAATGTACCTCGGTATGGATTTCTTTTTATTTGTCTTTACTTGGAATATGTTTTATATCCTAGAATTGTGGATTTTTTTTTTCCTATTTGACCCTAGGAAATTCATAGATATTATCTTTTAAAAATATTTTCTCTTCTCCATTTTTTTTTATTCTGTCTTTGGAGGATTCATTCTGTTCTCCACATCTCTTAATTTCTCATTTGTACTCAAAACCTGTCTTACTCTGTTGCATTCTTGGTGATGTATTTTGTATGTATTTCAATTTATTAATTCTCTCTTCAAAAGTATCTTTAACATATCTATTGAATTTTTTATTACAACCATTATATTTTTCATGTATAGAAGCTACATTCCCCCCTACAATTTCTGTTAATTCCTCATAGTCTTGATGCCAAAAGCTCAGCTTCTCTGTACACTGATGCTGAACTGAATCTCAGAAACAGAGTTTTGAGTAAAGTAGAAAAGTGTAGCTTTATTACTTTGCCAGGCAGAGGGAGACACAGAGGGCTCCTGTCTTGAAAAACTATGTATCCCTAACCCAGGAGGATTTGATAAAGAGTTTTATAACAATACTTCCCAAAGGTGAGATTACTGACAAGATTAAGGTGTGTACAGAGTCTCAGGATCTCCTCCTTTTTTTTTTTTCTTTTTAATATTTATTATTATTTTTATTTTATTTTTTTGCCTATGCTGGGTCGCAGTTGCAGCACACAGGATCTTCGGTCTTGGTTGCAGCATGCTGGATCTTTAGTTGCAACATGTGGAACCTAGTTCCCTGACCAGGGATTAAACCCAGGCCCCCTGCTTTGGGAGCATGGCATCTTAGCCACTTGACTACCAGGGAAGACACAGGGTTCCCTGATCTTGATGAGCTTCTCTAATCCTTTTAATCTTGCCTCAAGTAGTTTCTTAACTGCTTCTCTCTTGATTAGCAACTGTTTGAATCTGCCCTTTGAACTCAAGGAAGGTCTTGCATTGCCTACAAGAAAATGGGAGATTAAAAAATAGGCCTCCATACCCAGGAACCTCACAGGGCGCCACTTGGTTTCACTGTTTCCCTCTTTGCCTGGCAAAGTAATAAAGCTATCCTTTTCTACTTCACTCAAAACTCTGTCTCTGCGATTCTGCAACTCAGATTGAGACTTAAGCCAATTTTTAAGTTGATAGGACACACATGGTCTCAGGGCTCAATGAAGCTCAGGTTCTTGATGGTCTCATTGCAGAAAGAATTCAGTGAGAGACAAAGTGATAGGTAAGAAGTAGATATATTTAGAGAACACACTCCACAGGCAGAGTATGGGCCATCCCAGAAGGTGAGAGGCACTGAAATATGGTATGGTTAGTTTTTATGGTCTGGGTAATTTCATAGGCTCCCTTCATGGATCATAGCAATGTTGTGGTGAAGGTGCTTGAGTAATTCAATTAAGCTGTTAATATAAGCCATGCCATGCTGGGCCACCCAACACGGACAGGATCACAGTAAAGAGCTGTGACAAAACGTGGTCCACTGAAGGAGGAAATGGCAAACCACTGGAGAACCCCATGAACAGTAAGAAAAGACAAAAAATACAACACTGGAAAATGAGCATCCCAGGTCAGAAAGTGTCCAGTATGCTGCTGGGAAAGAGCTGAGGGCAATTACTAATAGCTCCAAGCAGCTGGGCCAAAGCAAAAATGATGCTCAGTTGTGGATGTGTCAGATGGTGAAAGTTAAGTTAGATGCTAAAGAACAGTATTGCATAGGAACCTGGAATGTTGGGTCCATAAATCAAGGTAAATTGGACATAGTCAAGCAGGAAATGGCAAGATTGAACAATGATATTTTAGGAATCAGTGAATTAAAATGGACAGAAATGGCTGAATTTAATTCAGATGACCACTATATCTACTACTGTGGGCAAGAATCCCTTAGAAGAAATGGAGCAGCCCTCATAGTCAACAAAAGAGTCTAAAATGCAGTATTGGATGCAACCTCAAAAATGACAGAATGATCTCAATTTGTTTCCAAGGCAAACCACCATTCAACATCACAGTAATCCAAGTCTATGCCCTAACCACTGATGCCAAAGAAGCCAAAGTTGACTGGTTCTATGAAGACCTACAAGACCTGCTAGAATTAACACCAAAAAAAGGTGTCCTTTTCATCGTAGGGGATTGGAATGCAGAAGTAGGAAGTCAGGAGATACCTGGGAATAAAAGGCAAGTTTGACCTTGGAGTACAAAATGAAGCAGGGCAAAGGCTAACCAAGTTTTGTCAAGAGAACATACTGGTCATATCAAACACCCTTTTCTAACAACACAAGAGACAACTCTAACATGGATATCACCAGATGGTCAATACCAAAATCAGATTGATAATATTCTTTGCAGACAAAGACGGAGAAGCTCTATACAGTCAGCAAAAACAAGACCTAGAGCTGACTGTGGCTCAGATCATGAGCTCCTTACTGCAAAATTCAAGTTTAAATTGAAGAAAGTAGGGAAAACCACGAGACCATTCAGTTACAACCTAAATCAAATCCCATATGATTATACAGTAGAGGTGATAAATAGATTCAAGGGATTAGATCAGATAGACAGAGTGCCTAAAGAACTATGGATGGAGGTTTCTAACACTGTACAGAAGGCAATGAGCAAAACCATCCCAAAGAAAAAGAAATCCAAAAAGACAAAGTGGTTGTCTGAGGCTACGGCTAAGTCACTTCAGTCGTGTCCAACTCTGTGCGACCCCACAGACGGCAGCCCATTGGGCTCCCCCATCCTTGGGATTCTCCAGGCAAGAACATTGGAGCGGGTTGCCATTTCCTTCTCCAATGCATGAAAGTGAAAAGTGAAAGTGAAGTCGCTCAGTCGTGTCCGACTCAGCGACCCCATGGACTGCAGCCTACCAGGCTCCTCCGTCCATGGGAGTTTCCAGGCAAGAGGATTGGAGTGGGGTGCCATTGCCTTCTCCAGGTTGTCTGAGGAGGCTTTACAAATAGCTGATAAAAGAAGAGATGTAAAAGGCAAAGGAGAAAGGGAAATATATACCCAACTGAATGCAGAGTTTCAGAGAATAGCAAGGAGAGATAAGATGGCCTTCTTAAATGAACAATGCAAAGAAATAGAGGAAAGCAATAGAATGGGAAAGACTAGAGATCCCTTCAAGAAAACTGAAGGTATCAAGGGAACATTTCATTTAAAGTTGGGCATAATAAAGGACAGAAATGGTATGGACCTAACAAGCAGATGTTAAGAAGAGGTGGCAAGAATACACAGAAGAGCTATACAAAAAGTGTTTGAATAACTAAGATAACCACATTAGTGTGGTCACTCACCTAGAGCCAGAATCCTGGAGTGTGAAGTCAGGTGGACCTTAGGAAGCATTACTATGATCAAAGCTGGTGGAAGTGATGAAATTCCAGCCTAAGATTTCAAATTTAAATTTTTAGAATTTAAAATCTTAAAAGATGATGCTGTGGAAGTGCTGCACTCAATATTGTCAGCAAATTTGGAAAACTTGGCAGTGGCCATAGGACTGGAAAAATTCATTTTTCGTTCTAATCCCAAACAAGAGCAAAGACAAAGAATGTCCAAACAACTGTACAATTGTACTCATCTCATATGCTAGCAAGGTAATGCTCAAAATCCTCAAGCTAGGCTTCAGCACTATGTGAATCAAGAACTTCCAGATGTACCAGCTGGAACCAGAGATCAAATTACCAACATCTGTTGGATCATAGAAAAAGACAAGAGAATTCCAGAATAACATCTACTTCTGCTTCATTGACTATGCTAAAGCTTTTGACTGTGTGGATCACAACAAACTATAGAAAATTCTTAAAAAGATAGGAATACCAGACCACCTTACCTGCCTCCTGAGAAACCTGTATGCTGGTCAAGAAGCAACAATTAGAACTGGACATGGAACAATGGACTGGTTAAAAATTGGGAAAGGAGTACAGCAAGGCTGTATATTGTCACTCTGCTTGTTTAATTTATATGCAGAATACATAATGTGAAATGCCAGGCTGGATGAATCATAGCTGGAATCAAGCTGCCCAGAGATATAGCAACAACCTCACATATGCAGATGATACCACTCTAATGACAGAAAGTGGAGAGAAGCCAAGGAGCCTCTTGATGAAGATGAAAGAAGAGAGTGAAAAAAACTGGCTTAAAGCTCAACATTCGAAAAACGAAGATCATTGCATCTGGTCCCATCACGTCATGGCTAATAGATGCGGAAAGAATGGAAACAGTGACAGACTTTGTTTTCTTAAAGGGCTCCAAAATCACTGCAGACAGTGACTGCAGCCATGAAATTAAAAGATGCTTGCTCTTTGAAAGGAAAGCTATGACAAACCTAGACAGCATATTAAAAAGTAGAGACATCACTTTGCCATATAATCAAAGCCATGATTTTTCTAGTAGTCACGTACAGATTGAGAGTTGGACCATAAAGAAGACTGAGCACTGAAGGATTTATGCTTTTGAACCGTGGTGCTAAGGAGACTCTTGAGGGTCCCTTGGACTGCAAGGAGATCAAACCATCAATCCTAAAGGAAATCAATACTGAATATTCATTGGAAAGACTGATGCTGAAGCTGAAGCCCAATACTTTGGCCACCTGATATGAAGAGCCAACTCAATGGGCGTTAGCTTGAGCAAACTCCAGGATATAATGAAGTACAGGGAAGCCTGGCATGCTACAGTCCATGGGGTCGTAAAGAGTCGGACGTGACTTAGCAACTGAACAACAAACAGTAGCAACCAATATAATGTTGTTGGAATTTTAGGAATACATTTTTATATAGTTCAAAAGTTTTTTGAAGGTCAGAGGCATATGGTAAATTCTGTATCACCTGCCAAAGTCCTCTTCATCCATTTCACTTATTTACACATGCCTTTTGGATGTTCATTTGAGCCGACTCATTGGAAAAGACCCTGATGCTGGGAAAGATTGAGGGCAAGAGGAGAAGAGGGCAATAGAGGATGAGATGGTTGGATGACATCATCAAAACAATGGACATGAGTTTGAGCAAAGGAGATAGCAAAGGACAAGGAAGCCTGGCTTGCTGCAGTCCGTTGGGTCACAGAATGTCAGACACCACCGAGTGACTGAACACCAACAATTGGTTGCTCACTGTTCTTACTTTGCTAAGGGCTGTGGATCCATGGGGTCAATGTTTGACATCTTAAAGATACCCCATTTATTACAGACTCTTTACAAATACATTCTATTATCCATTGAAAAGAAATAAAGCATCATTTCTGGCCCCCTGATGCTTGGACTTTGAAAAGCTAGACATATAAGCAGCCATAATGTCACATGGTCATTATTAGTAGTCTCCTGCAAAAGGTCCATGGGATGGGGGGCAAGAAGCTCTGCCTAGGTTAGGAAGGACTTCACAGAGAGGAATTCGGAGCTGACCTTGAGTGAGAACTGGTCCTTGTTCCTTTGATAAAGTCCTCTTCCTTTGTTTGGTGTTTTTGCTTTGCTTTAATATAGTTTTCATCATGAAAACAAGCTCTCTTTGAAAATCTCTTACCTAGCACAGGATTGGTGCCAGGATATAAAGTTTTCTTTAATACAGGGAAGCAAGTGGGCATTGCTGAGTCTGTAATCTTTTTCCTTTTGTGCACATACTGACTACAGTATAAAAGTTTCCTTTTAAAGGCAAGGCCCGTTGCTCAGTGCTGCTTACCACTTTGTGGAGTAAAGATGGTCAAGTTGGAATTGAAACTCACAAACAAATCAGACTGAACCTAATATTGGAAAGAGAGACCCAAACCAAAACAAAATCAGAGGAAAATAAAACAAGCAAGGGAGGGATCTGTATGCATAGGGATAAAAGCTAAACTTTTCTGAATATGCCTTGTGGTTTTTAAATTTGACTTTGGAAACATGTACATATTTAAACATATAAAAAGCTAAATGATTTTTGAAAACCGGACCTCATACTTATTTTTTCACATGTGTCTTTCCAGTTTAAGTGGTAGTCAATCAAGCTACCAGAGGGGGAGATATGAACAGAGAGAATCTACAAGTTTCTTATCTTGAGATAGTTTATTCCTGTGCAGCCCCTTGTTCCTTGGAGCTGAATTTCAGTAGCATCTCACTGGGGATGCTGTCCGAGTACAAGGTCCCACCCTTTGGAGAGTCTTCTTATAAAAAAAAAAAAATTTCTGTTTCATGGAACAGTTAATACCTTTTCTAATAAATTCCTATAAAATTGTCTCCCTAATAATACATTTTGAAGGAGAATTATGTTAAATTACATGTAAATGCTTAACTCTAAGTGTTTTAATAGCTCAGAATTGATACTTTACAAGCCTTACCAATGTGCCAAAATGATTATTAGTGACATGTTTATTGGCCCTATTTTTTGTGTGTATGGTAGAACGTACATAACATGCAAGAGACCTAAGAGATATGGATTTGATCCCTAGGTCAGGAATATCCTCTGGAGGAGGGCATGGCAACTCACTCCAGTATTCTTGCCTGGAGAATCACATGGATACAGGAGCCTCGTGGGCTACAGTCCATAGGGCTGTGCAGAGTCGGTCCCAACTGATGTGACTCAGCACGCATGCACACATGTACATAACATAAAATTTACCTTTTTAACCATTTTTAAGTGTACAGTTCAGTGGCATCAAGTACATGTACATTGTGCAACTATCACCACTATCCATGTCTAGAACTTTCTCATGTTCCCCAACTGAAACTCTGAATCCACTAAAGAATAGCTTCCTCATTCTCTCCCAGGCCCTGACAACCACTATTCTACTTTCTGTGTCTCTGAATTTGACTCCTCTGTGTACTTCATGTAAGTGGAATCATACAATATTTGTCTTTTTGTATCTGGCTTATTTTGTAAGCACGTTAGCATAATGTCTTCAAAGTTCATCCATATTGTAGATGTATCAAAATTTCATTCCTTTTTATGGCTATATAATATCCCATTCTGTGTACTATAAATTGAATGTTTGTGTCCTCCTAAAATTCATATGTTGAAATCTTAATCCCCAAGGTGATAGTATTGGAAGTGGGGCTTTGGGGAGGTGATTAGGTCATGAAGGCAGAGCCCTCGTGAATGGGATTAGTGCTCTCTTAAAAGAGGTTAGAGCTCTCTCTCACCTCTTCTACCATATGAGGATATAAGAAGTCAGCAGTGTACACAAGGAAGACTCTCACCAGAACCTGACCATGTAAGCACCTTTATCTAGAACTCTAAGCAGTAAATTTCTGCCAGTTATAAGCCACTCAGAATACTAAGCGATGTTGATATAGCATCCTAAATGGACTAAAACAACATGTATAAACAACATTTTATTTATCCATTCATCTGTTGAAATTGTTTTCACCTTTTGACTATTGTGAACAATGCTACCATGAACATTGGTGTAAAAGTATCTGTTTTGAGTCCCTGTTTCCTTTGGTATATAGCTAAAAATGGAATTTCTGTGTCATGTGGTAATTCTATAGCGGTCACATGCACATTTAACTTTTTGAGGAACTGCCAAACTATTTTCCACAGTGGCTGCATTGCTTTTTACAGTTCTGATTTCCCCATATCTATACCAATACTTGTTATTTTCCTTTTTAAAACAAAAAATCATAGTCACACTGACAAGTGTGACATGGTATCTCATTGTGGTTTTGATTTGCGTTTCACTTGTGACTAATGATTTTGAGCATCATTTCATGTGCCTAACAGAACATTTGTATATCTTCCTGGGAGAAATGCCTATTCAGGTCTTGTGCATTTTTCCTTGTGTTTCTTGTTATGTTAAGTTTTAGGAGTTCTTTATACATCGTGGATATTAATCACATCAAATATATTATTTGCAAATATTTTCTTTAATCAGGTTGTCTTTTCACTGTATTGATTGTTTCCTCGGGTACACAGAAATTTTTCATTTTGATGAAATCTGGTTAATTTTTTCCTTTGTTACCTCTGCTGTTGGTGTCATATCCAAGAAATCATTACCAAACCCAATGTTATGAAAAATTTCCTGTGTATTCTTCTAAGAGTTATATACTTTTAACTCTTATGCTTAGGTGTTTGATCCGTATTGAGTCAATTTTTGTATAGCGTTCACATGCACTTTTGATATTAAGAATGTCTATGAATATCCCTGGCATTTTATACAAGATGGAGTTACACATTCACATCATTGTTGACTAGACACCAGGATGTTATCTGTGATAAATAGAAACTGACTTTTACCTGGGAAATTTCCACTGTAAAATTACTTTTTGCATTTGAATGCATTTGTTGAATGCAAAATAATTGAGACCCTGCTGCTGATTGCATTGCAGTACAAAGATGTATCATTCAAAGCAGGAGACTGAAAATCCCTGAAGAGTGTTCACAGACTGGGTGTTTTTAAATGAGTTGCAGTGGTATGGCAGGGGTCTTGGGATGGAGTGGAGTACATCCAGTTCAGAAGCTCCAGAAACTGGGCTGTGGGCCAGGGTCCAGCTGGTTGAGCATTCCCTCAGCCTCCTGGGGAAACTGCAGTGAGGGGCCTGGGGTGGCCGGTGGACCCAGGACAACAGGACTCATTCCGGAACCTGCCCCATCTGAGGTAGTGAAAGCGAAAGTCTCTCAGTCGTGTCTGACTCTTTGCGACCCCATGGACTGTATAGTCCATGGCATTCTCCAGGCCAGAATACTGGAGTGGGTAGCCTTTTCCTTCTCCGGGGGATCTTCCCAACCCAGGAATTGAACCCAGGTCTCCCACGTTGCATGCAGATTCTTTACCAGCTGAGCCACAGGGGAAGACCTGTGAGTTGAAGACACCTGTTTTATGTTGTATGAAACATGCCTATTATATGTGGTATGAAAACACCTGTTGTATGTGTGTGTTGGGGGGAGATGACCGGGGGTAAACTGGTGTCCCCAGTGATAGGAGAAGTGAGACTGCCTGTAGGGAAACCAAGAAGAAAGAGGAGCCAGCAGCTAGCTAGAGGTGTGTATGTCTGTGGTTAGGAGCAGGGGCTTGGGATAAAACAACCTGTGTTCAGGTCCTGGCATCCATCCCCAACACCTGTTTGACCTTGGGCAGGTGGTTTTATCTCTATGAGCCTCCATTTCTTCAGTTATAAAATAGGGATAATGAGTACTTGCTTCATCCTAAACAAAGCACATGAAGGACCTGGACAGTGCTGGTAAAGTATTCAGTGCAGGCTGGCTGTTGTCATCAACAGTGCCATCACTAGCATCCTTATTGGGGTGATCATTATTATCCTGGTAAAGATCATGGGCCGCTAAAGTTCCCCTGCCATGGCCCGGGAAAACCAGGGTGACAAGGAAGCCCAGTGTTTTGAAAAGTGGTCTCTCTTGGAAGACCAGTGGCATTTTGATGCCCAGAATGGTGTCCACATCCAGAAATTCTGGCAGAGTCTCTGTGCCAGCTTGCATTTTGGGACCCTGGCATCTCTGTGCTCTTGTTCTCTGGGGAGGTGGGGGGGCGGGGGGGCCCTTGGACAATGTCTTCTCCACATCAAGGGGACAAATGAAAGGCACTGATATCTTCAGAGGGTCATGTTACCTTCTTTTGCAGCTATTTCTCTTTCAACCCAAATATATCTAGCTTCAAAGATAAAAGGACTTGCTTTGGCTTTCCTTCCCAAATATTAATTAAAAATATTTATTTGATTCTCCCAGACAGTCTCTCCATGGACATATGAAGGGAGGGGATTGACACAGGAAATATTTGCCATCCAGATAGGACCCATGCTAGAGGATCCCACCCAGATACTCGCCATGCAACTGGACTTGATGCTGGTATGGAAGATACTAGAAAGAAAGAGCAACTTCCAAGTAAAAGGGACCAGAGCTAGCAAAAAAAATGGATAATAAATAAATAGCATGTAGATTATATAAGAAACAAAAGCTATTGTTCTGAATCTGGAAGCCATTCCTCCTGCAGTAGTCAGACACATAGCCCAGGGGAACACTTGTTCCAGTTAGCCCAGAATAATCCTGGTTTGCTTCCATCATGTCCCAAAACTTCACTAAATTCTCCTGACCCCCTCAGGCACTTGGCAACCATTGGTTCTTCTGGCTAAACCCTGGTATCTTCCCATCTCACATGTACACTTCCTGAACAGGGCTCAGAAAGAGCTTTCATCTTTAATGCCCCAGTGTGGATCAGTGGGGCCTGCCAGGGTGCCCAAGGTACCATTGGGCCCTACTGGGTTGAAAACCCTGCCAGATCCCCAGCCCTAGCTGCTTTTCCACCGACTCTCCCATGGCTAGAGCCTCTTCCCTTCAGCTCTGTGCCCTGTGTGCCCAGTTATGTCCTCACTCTGAGGCCTCCCAGCCCTCATTTTGGTAGGTAATTGTCACCTACCTTCTTGTGTTCAGTTCTCTCTGGGCCTCAGTTTCCTCATCTGTGAAATGGGATGATCATTCCTGTCTCAGAGTACTGCCATGAGTTTCAGCGTGGCAAGCTTCACCCATTAGAATCAATATCCATAACAGTCCTACTGTGTAAAGCAAATTTCTTGTACTTCAAAACATTTTTCTCCACCGTATTTTATGTTCTCTTGGGAAGAGATGGAAAGGAGGAGGAATATGTTGACAGTTGTAAACATACATGTTTTCACTTGAAGAGGGTTCAAGCTGTTTTGCATTTCCCAGAGGAGCCTTCAGATGATACATGTCCTTCAAGGTCTTTGCTTCCCAATTAGGCAACATGCACAGTGATTTACCACCCCTCCTTTTGAGGCCAAATTGTCTAAAAGACCAAGTGGCGCCTAATGAGGAGCATAAGAGATACTCCTTTGGGAACAGTTCTGCTTACACTGTCTGCTTTTCATTTAAACAAGTCATTTGTTTGCAGGCAAGATGGATTGCTGGGTTACATGGGTGACTCAGTGCCCTGCATGAGTACTGGTAACACTGGAAGATTCTACTCATTTGTGTTTGCCTTGCTTGAGCTTGCCCAGCCATTCTGCTTCTGCCAAAGAATTGATGCCTTTCCTCAAGCCCCAGTCTCTGTTTCTCCTGCTCAGAGCTTTATGATCAAAGATGACTTCATGGTTTGGCCGTTTTCTGAAACTTTGGGTTGCCTAGAAAACAATTTCTTCCAGTAAATGAAAGTAAAAATGCTTAAAAGTAATATCAACAGCCACAGTCACTCAGCCTTTTTTGGCCTTTGCTGTTTAGAAGGTGCAGTTGCTTAGAGAATTATTGCTTAGAGAATCCAAACACTAGTCCTGATAGGAAAGAGGCACAGATATTCTGTTAACTCCACTATAGCAAATGAAAGTCACTCAGTTGTGTCCAACTCTTTGCAACCCCATGGACTGTAGCCTGCCAGGTTCCTCTGTCCATGGAATTACTCCAGGCCAAAATACTGGAGTGGGTTGCCATTCCCTTCTCCAGGGGATCTTCCCAACCCAGGGATTGAACCCAGGTCTCCCACGTTACAGGCAGATTCTTTATTGTCTGAGCCACCAGGGAAACCTGCTGTATGAAAGGGCAAACTGAGACTCAGAGGAGATGGCTGACACAGGTAGAAAGTAATAAAGCTAGAACTAGAATCCTGACTTTTTGACTGGTGGTTTAGTCACTAAGCCGTGTCCAACTCTTGTAATCCCATGTACTGTAGCCCACCAGGCTCCCCTGTCCATGATATTTTCCAAGCAAGAATACTGGAGTGGTTTGCCATTTCTGGGCTTCCCTGGTGGCTCAGATGGTAAAGAACCACCTGAAATGTAGGAGACCTGGGTTCAATCCCTGGGTTGGGAAGATCCCCTGAAGAAAGGATAGGCTACCCATTCCAGTATTCTGGCCTGGAGAAAAATGATACAGAGAACTTTTTGATACCTTGAGTTCAAATCCTAGTCCTGTCTTGGTATTTAGGACCTTAGAGAAATAATTTAAGTCATTCAAACTGTAGTTTCCTAATCTGTTTAACAGAGAAATTAATAATGCCAACATTGAAAGGAGGTTTAGATGTTGTACATACAAAGTCCCTAGAATGGCTGGCACAACCACATGGGCCCTGCCCTCTGCCTTTATTCTTGCTAAGTCAGTGGCAAAGAGGCAGCCCTGCTCATCTTGTTGACAGGTGCACACCAGGCACAAACAAAGCATTCTTGCAATTTACTGGTAGTTACTGTATTGGGAGTGGAATATGGGTGTGGCAAGAAGAATCCTAAAATAGCCCCAAGAGTCCCATCTCTGGTGTAAAGCTCTTTATCCTTTGCACTGAGTGTGGGCAGAAGCTGTAAGTATGATGGGATATTACTGCTGGGATTATGCTACATTAAGATGACAAAGGACTATTGCAGATGTGATACTACTACTACTAAGTCGCTTCAGTTGTGTCCGACTCTGTGCGACCCCATAGATGGCAGCCCACCAGGCTCCCCTGTCCCTGGGATTCTCCAGGCAAGAACACTGGAGTGGGTTGCCATTTCCTTCTCCAGTAGATGTGATAAAGGTTACTAATAAACTGAGTTTGAATTATTCAAAAGGGAGATTATCCGAGTGCATCTGACCTAATCACAGACTTCTTCAATTTGGATCTAGAAGTCAGAGACAGAGGTTAGGGGATTTGAAGTAGGAGAGACCTTTGGAGGGGGCCACATGGCTAGGAACTGTGAGTGGCCTCTAGCAACAGCAGTGGATCCTGGCCAACAGCAAATGACAAATGAGGACCTCTACCCTACAACTCAAGGAACTGATATCTGCCAACATCAGCAAGAACTTGAAAGAGGCCCTCAAGCTCCAAAAAGGAACATAACCCTACCAGCACTGTGATTTCAACCCTCCCAGAGCTTGCAGATCCTGAACATAGAGCCCATATTAATGACCTGCAGAGAGCAGCAATGGAGACACAGACATTGAGAACAGACTTATGGACACGGCTGTGGTGGGGAGAAGGAGAGGGTGGGAGGTATGGAGAAAGTGCATGTAAACATATATTTCCATATGTAAAATAGATAGCCAATGGGAATTTGCTGTATGACTCACAGAACTCAAGTCAGTGCTCTGTAACAACCTAGAAGGGTGGGATGGGGAGGCAGATGGGAGGGATGTTCAAGAGGGAGGGGACATGGCTAAACCTATGGTTAATTCATGTTGATGTTTGGTAGAAACCAGTGCGATACTGTAAAGCAATTATCTTTCAATTAAAAAAAATAAAAAAGAAAAAAATGACCTGCAGAAACTGTGAGTTAAAGTTTTAAGTTGTCAAGTATGTGGTAATTTGTTTTCAGCAATAGAAAAGTAATATAACAGGCAAGGTTGCTGCAGAGTGACCATATTAGTTATCTGTTGATGCAAACAAATTACCACAAAACTTTAATGGCTTAAACCACAAACATTTATTATCTCACAGTTTCTGAGAGTCAGGAATGCAAGTTAATTGGGTGTCTCTGCCTCAAGGCCCCAGATGTCTTCTGGCTCATTCTTTCACTTCATTTTTGTCTCTGCTCCAATGACACTTCCTTCAAGAGACCTTCCCCATCATGCCAGCGCCCATCACTCTCTGTCTCCCACATAGTCAGTTGACCTTTTTCATGACACTTGCTGTAGGATAAACTGTATTCCCCATATATATGTGTTAGTATATGATAGTTTTCTCTTTCTTACTTCACTTTGTTTAACAGGCTCTAGGTTTGTCCACCTCAGTTCAACTGACTCAAATTCAGTCCGTTTTGCTGCTGCTGCTGCTGCTGCTGCTAAGTCGCTTCAGTTGTGTCCAACTCTGTGCAACCCCACAGATGGCAGCCCATTGGGCTCCGCCATCCCTGGGATTCTCCAGGCAAGAACACTAGAGTGGGTTGCCATTTCCTTCTCCAATGCATGAACGTGAAAAGTGAAAGTGAAGTCGCTCAGTCGTGTCTGACTCAGCGACCCCATGGACTGCAGCCTACCAGGCTCCTCCATCCATGGGAGTTTCCAGGCCCTTTTATGGCAGGGTAATAGTCCATTATAAATATGTACCACCACTTCTTTATCCATTCATCTGTCTATGGACATCTAGGTTGCTTCCATGTCCGGACTGTTGTAAATAGTGCTGCCGTGAACATCAGGGTACATGGACACAGCAAGGGAAGGAGAGAGTGGGATGAACTGAGAGAGCAGCATTGAAACATATATACTACCATATGTAAAATAGATAGTGGGAAGTTGCTGCGTAACACAGGCAGCTCAGCCTGGTGCTCGGTGACAACCTAGAGGAGGGGGACAGAGGCTCAAAAGGGAGGGGATATATGTATATTCATATCTGATTCACGTTGTTGTGGGCTTTCCTGGTGGCTCAGTGGTGAAGAATCCGCCTGCACTGCTGGAGCTGCAGGAGATGCAGATTCGATCCCTGGGTCGGGAAGATCCCCTGGAGGAGAGCATGGCAACCCACTCCAGTATTCTTGCCTGGAGAATCCCATGGACAGACAAGCTTGGCAGATCAGACCATAGGATCGCAAAGTCAGACACAACTGAAGCGACTTAGCACATACACTCGCATGTTGTTGTATGATAGAAACCAATGCAACATTGTAAAGCAGTTATCCTCCAATTAAACGAATTTATATCCCCCCCCACCCCCCCACCAAAGATATGTTGGAGCCCTAGCTGAGAATGTGTCCTTGTTTGGAAATAGGATCTTTGTGGATGTAAGCAAGTTATGAGGTCATGCTGGATTGGATTAGGATAGGTCCTAACCTTTTGATTGGCGTCCATACAAAAGGAGGGAATTTTAAACACACAAGCACATGGGGAAAACACCATGTGACAAGTGAGGCAGAGATTGAAATGGTGCATTTGTGAGTCAAGGAATGCCAAGGATTGCTGGCAACCACCAGAAGCTAGGAGAGAGGCAAGGAATGATTCTCCTCTAGGGTTTCCAGAAGGCCCTACTGACAGCTTGATTTTAGGCTTCTGGCCTCCAGAGCTCTGAGACAATAAATTTCTGTTATTTTAGCCATCAAATTGCGGGTATCTGTTACAGCACCCACAGGATACTAATATAGTGCTCATCGTTATTTTCTATCTATCTATCTATCTATCTAGTTTATGGTTTATAGTTTATAGCCTATATTCCCCACTGGCATGTAGTTTCTTGGGAGCAGTTGACTTTCTTTTGTCCCAGTGGAATCCCCCTAGACCTAAATCAGAACTTAATAAAAGTGTGCTGAGTGAACTGATGAATACTTATTTAGTTAAAAAAAAATAGTGTCTATGATATAAATCCTCTCTATGTCACATTCTTCTACAGTTAGAAAGATTAAGAAAGATCAGTGGCAAGTTCCACTGATCTGTTTCAATATGAATATTTTATTTTTTATTTCTCACAGGGGAAGAGAAGATACTGAATCTTTAAGAAAAAGAATATTTTCAATAAAAACCTCAGACATGAAATCCAATGAAACAATCATTTATTATGAATAAGATAAAGGAATAGAACCATTTAGAATTTATTTTTTATGTAGTCTACTGTAATATTACCATAAAAATTTTATAAACTAAATTTCACTGCCTGCTTTTAGAGCAGGTCATAGCTTCATTGAAAATAAGAAAAAGGAGGAGTAACTCTTAAAGTTAATTAGGAAAGAAATTAAAACAAAATTCTGACTTTTGAGGGGGCTCCTTTGAAAATCTGATGAAAGCTAAGGCCTTAGACAAAAGTGCCCATTCATGTAAAATCTCACATGTAATTTCAGGGTTTGAGGATTGGCTGAAGCCAAGTTCTGAAGAATTTATCAAAGCAAGTTCATGTTCTTGACTGGAACAGACTCCAGTCCATTTGCTGAGGTCCAGTTTCCTTTGGCCGGGGGTAAGATGGGGCTGGTGCCTACACATCAAAGCTGAGCATCATTTCTTTGAGTGCTAGTGAAATAAAAGTGATTAGATCTCATTAAGGGAAATGAAATTATTTAAATGCAAAATGAATAAATAACCTTGTGTGGCTGTTCAGCATCTTCCTTTCAAAGCTCTCAAGGCACTTATTTTTTTTAAACAATTATAAAACAAAACCCCATAAGGGATGCTGCATAACAGTGTAAGGGTCATGAGAGGGCCACTCAGTGAGATTTTGGGATGTGCAAGAGTGTTTTTAATCAGTTGCAGGCTTGATTGTTCAGAAGTGAATGTCAAAAAGAACAGGAAAAACAGTACCAGTTTTTGGGTCAGACTCGAAATCACAGCTTGCCCACTGACTAGTATGTGCCCTCAAACGAGTTATTTAAGCACCCCGAGCCTCATTTTTCCTATCTATATAAGGTGAGAATAACACTTACTGTAAGGGCTGTGGTGGAAATTAGGAGTTATATATTACAAGCACCTGCTCTGTGAATGGGAGCTATTACTGCTGCTACTGTTATTAATATTGACAAATACCTTACATTTTGTAATGTATATCTGATATCTGGCTGTGTATCAGAAATATCTATGAAGCATTTAGGAAAAATTCCCAGGCCCCATCCAAGAACTACTGATTGAATGAGACTTTCTTAGGTTAGTGCCCAGGGTAGGCAAGCTGAGTAAGTTTAAGATTGCCTGGTTTGAATAATTTTGGCAGGCTCTGGGCTAAAGGGATGATTCTGGCTCTCTAGTACCTGGCCCTGAGGTGATTTAGGGCAGGGGAAATACTGGCTTGGTGTGTGAGCCTATAAAAGAGGTGGTTACAGGTATGGCTTTTAGATTGGTTGGTTTGCATATGAAAAGCATGCTGGAGGCAGGCTGGTTGCTATCTTTGAGAATTAGCAAACACTGAGAGGGGTA
The DNA here is from genome assembly GCA_006410635.1 of Cephalophus harveyi. Lineage (NCBI taxonomy): Eukaryota > Metazoa > Chordata > Mammalia > Artiodactyla > Bovidae > Cephalophus > Cephalophus harveyi. Next base: position 122,357 of record SJYT01045621.1, read on the forward strand.
GTCTCACCCTAGTCAGCAAAGCATCAGATGTCACAGCATCATAAAATATCAAAAACATATAAGTAAGTCTATGTGGAAGGAAGGTGTGGAGACAGCTGCAGCATGGTGCAGCTGGGAATGGATGGAACTACAGGCTTTGGGGGTGTGAGGAGGGGCTCCTGGGCTTTCCCAGGCATTGACTGCAGACCTCAGACTGGCTTCTCCTAGAAGGGTTTTTGGATTGGGCAGCTGCTCAACGAAGTCCCAGAGCAGAGGATCAGCTCTTTAGAATGGAGTGTCTAGGTCCAGTGTTCTGAGGTAATAACTACTTTCTTTCAGTGAGAATTCTGTGAGAATCCAAATGATTCCAGGCAGTAGGTACCCAGGAACACTGGGGACATTTCTGGATTTTCTACCAAGTGGGGTGGTTCTGTAGCATGAGCCAGACCTTGCTTTGATCCACATGGCGGTGTTTATCCCCCTCCCTGTCTTGCTTCTCCATGTTCTTTTTTTCCCTCTGGTCTATCAGTGAGCTTGTTTAGACCTTCCCCATCTTTCCCCCGGCGTCTCCTGCTGTTCCATACTCTGGGCTTGCTCTGACTTCTGCATTCTGGCTCTGGGTGGGAAGCTGGAGCCTTAATGGCCCGGGCACAGGGTGGGGGTGGGGGTGGGGTTGCCCAGCTCTGTGGTTTTGCATGATTCTTCTAGGCAGGCTCTAGAGTCAGGAAGACAGTACTAATCAGTGGGCTGGCTCTACAGGGATCCTGTGATTACAGGAGCCCTAGCCCTCTTGGCTGGCCCGTGACACTGGCTGCTGGCTAAAGAAGGATGCAGAAGCAGAGAGGGTGAGGCTAGGTGAAAGCCAGGAGGTCCAAAATAGCTGCGCTAGAGGAGGAAGGATTGTCAAAGCCTAGATTGTCAGCTCAAAGCAAGCTACGGTTCTGAAGAGAGGACTGAGGAAGGGCTGAGCCAGATGTTGATCACCCAAGTGTGCGTGCATGTTAGGTCATTTCAGTCGTGTCCGACTCATTGCAACCTCTTGGTCTGTAGCCCACCAGGATCCTCTGTCCATGGGATTCTCCAGGCAAGAATACTAGAGTGGGTTACCCTGCCCTCTTCTGGGGGGATCTTCCCCACGAGGGATCAAACCTGTACCTTTTATATCTCCTACATTGGCAGGTAGGTTCTTTACCACTAACACCACCTGGGAAGCCCTGATCAACCAAGACTACCTGTTAATTTATGAAAGTGGCCTGACAACTGCTGTGTGTTTGTCAGGCAGATGTCCAACGCCAAACCTCCAGTCTCTTGAAGTGGAGGGGTTGAAGTCTTTGGAATGTGAAGGGTAAGTTCAGCTGCCTGGAGTAACCACTTGCCCTATTAGACAAACTGGGCAAGGCTGCAGGGAGTGGGGGTGGAGGAGGGGGGACATTTTTAAATGAATGGCCTTTATTATGGTGATTCCTATCAGAAAGGCCAGTGAGAGGAGATGCCTAAGAAAAATAAATTAAAACCATGTTAGTGTGATGAAAGCCCCATCTGGACCTCTGCATAAGGGGCTGGCAGATGAAATGCTAGTGGCCCATCCCTGCTTTTAGGACTAGAAGGTCCTGTCCATCCTAGGACTCTCAGGAGGGAACATGCCCTCTCCTGCATGACCCAGTCTGCTTATCACCAGTTTCCACCAGCGTGGCTAGGAGACTGCTTGACTGGGCAGCTTGACTGCTGTGTTGACAAGCCGGGGCTCTCTGAAGAGGGCAGCAGATGACAAGATACTCCAGGTATTAGAGATGCTGACAGGCACAATCGTGAGTCCCAGCTACCTGTCTCACACTCTGCTCCCACAGGGGCATGTAGCTAACTGGAGCCTTTCTCCAGGATCCCGAGTACCGAGTGCCCCATCTCCTATTTCTGGAACTGATGCTCCTTCAGAATGTATGTATAGCATGTATTGAATGTGTAGAATGTGATGGGGCTTATAAAACAAGATCTCAGAGAAAGGATGTGAATACTGTCCAGGCAGACCAGGCTGGGGTCAAAGAGGGATGGACAGAACGGAGGGAGCCTACTCCTGAGCAGCATCCCAAAGATAACAAGGGCCTTTCTGATCATGTTTAAGCTGAGAATGAATCCACTTCTGGGCATACACTCAAAGGACTTGAAAGCAGGAACTCAAACAGATGATTGTACACCCATGTTCCTAGCAGCATTCACAACAGCCAAAAGGTGGAAACAACCCAAGTGTCTATCGAGGGATGAGTGGGTAAGAAAAAGGTGATCTATTCATACAGTGTAAAATACTTAACCTTAAAACAGGAAGGCAATTTCAGCATATGCCACAACGTGGATAAACTTTGAAGACATTACATTCAGTTAAATAAGCTGGTCACAAAAGGACAAGCATTGTATGAGTCCACTTACATGAGGTCCCTGGAGTAGTCAAATTAATAGAGACAGAAAGTAGGATGAAGTTGCCAGGGGTGGGAGTGGAGAGAGAAAGGGGAGTTATTGTTTAATGGGGACAGAGTTTCAGTTTTGCAAGATGAAAAGATTCAAGATGCTGGTGATAGTTGCCCGACAATGTAAATATATTTAACATCATCAAGCTGCACTTAATAATGGTTAGAATGGTAAATTTTATGTTCTGTATATTTTACCATGATAGCAATGTTTTTTAAGTTGGGAATTTATAAATTTAACATCAGGTCCTGTCCCCAGGCACACCTTGAATGGGTACGGTAGGCTCCACCACCGCTGCCCTTCCCTCTGAGCTGCCTCCCAGGCAGAGGAGCCTGGAGGCCTGAGGGAGGTGGAGCATTGGTGCTGATGAGCTCTTACCTCTGCGCCCAGCCCCACAGTCAGCATCTCTGCCTCACCTGGTCCTGCTGACCACCCCGGCTGCCCAACTCAGGGGGTCAATGGTGGGAGGGGTATGATGCATAAGGTGAATCAAGTGTAAGGACAGTTTGGAGGGTTCCACAGAGGAGGGGGGCAGTGTAGGAAACAGTCTTTGAAGCTTGAGGCCAAGAACTACAAGGTCTGTCACAGTCAGATAATATGCTCCTCTACCACCTCGTCTCTCACTGTTGAGGCCAGGAAAGGATTAAAGTGAGATGAGCCTCTCAAGTCCTGAGGGCAGTGCCTGACCCCCAGGAAGCCTTCAGGAAAGGGGAGTTACGGTTGTCTTTGGTATTCTTGCACTCATCATCATCTGTACCAATTCCCCCCTCACCCCCTGAGCTCTGTCCATTTCCTCCCAAACACACAGCCACTCCTGCAGGCCCCCACCTTTGCCAGCTACAGCAACTTCTCCCAAAGCGAGGGTTGTGCACTCCCAAGAGAGGATGTGATGGGGTGCACACACGGGGCATTAGGTAACATCATCTTACTTTGGAGAATGTTGCCCTGTTCTGCTTCTTTCTAGAGGATGTTGAGGAGAAAGTCTCATGTTGGTGCTGGTGTGTCCTTGACACCTCTTGAACTCTCACGGGTTCCCCTTTGTCCCAAATGAAGAGCGTAGGCCTCAGACTCTGAGACTCCAGCAAGCTGCAGTGTCTGGTTATAATTTAATAACTTCCTCTCCTTGTATTTACTTTTAGGGTTTGTCTCTATTTTTGGCAAATGGAATTGGTTTTCTATTTACTGTAGTATATAACATTTACTTTTAAAATAGCTTTAAGTAGGAAAAAAAAAAGTATCAATTTAAAGAGAAATATTAAATCAGTAATAGAAGAAGCTTGTGGCTCTGGCAGGAATAGGGGGTTGCAGAGCGGGGTGCACCCTAGGGAGTTTTTACATCTCCTCCCAGTGCTTGCTCAAAGGTAACCTCTTTCCTCTGTAGTTTTCCCTGATGTCCTACCCTCCCCTACAAACAAGACAGCGCAAATAGCAGCCGATGTTCATGGCACATGCCCCATGTTCCATACATGGCACATGTATGAAACTTGAGTCTTTGCAGGTGTAAAGAACACACTTCCTAAGACAGGGAACACGGCAGGGGCATCACTGGGTCCCCAGCCTCCAGCTCAGAGCCGGCCAGAGCAGACATGAGAGAGTGTCACTTCAAGACTCCCAGCTGACAGGGGTGAAAGGGTCTCCTTGAGGGAACAGGGACCTGTCAGACCCTGTTTCTGTAAGGTGAGATCAGCATTCCCAGACTTCTCTCTTTTTCCCAAAGACTCTCTTGGTCCAGGCAACAGAAAACCCTGTTCTTTACTCTAAAGACATCAGTTTAGGACGGGAACACAGAGTTCCCTGTGAGTGTGAGGTAACTGAAACTCACAGAAAGGACTCCAACTCAGTCTCAAATCAGGATTACTTTAGTCCTCATGTCTCAGTTCAGTTCAGTTCAGTCGCTCAGTCGTGTCCGACTCTTTGCAATCCCATGAATCACAGCACGCCAGGCCTCCCTGTCCATCACCATCTCCCGGAGTTCACTCAGACTCACGTCCATCGAGTCAGTGATGCCATCCAGCCATCTCATCCTCTGTCGTCCCCTTCTCCTCCTGCCCCCAATCCCTCCCAGCATCTGTCTTTTCCAATGAGTCAACTCTTCACATGAGGTGGCCAAAATACTGGAGTTTCAGCTTTAGCATCATTCCTTCCAAAGAACACCCAAGGCTGATCTCCTTTAGAATGGACTGGTTGGATCTCCTTGCAGTCCAAGGGACTCTCAAGAGTCTTCTCCAACACCACAGTTCAAAAGCATCAGTTCCTCAACTCACCTTTATGCACTTCTTCAACTTAATCTTGTAGTAACAACAGTAGTATATGTTCCTATGCCGTTTTCTATTTTATAGATATATTTTGCGTGTATTTTTAAATTTTTCTTCTGAATAAGCCCCTGATGGAGGGAATGTTATTCCCATTTTACAGCTGGGAAAGCTGAGGCTAGCTTGCCGCACTATCATGCAGCTAGAAAAGGGACCCACTCTGCCTTCGTCTGATTCCCACACTTGTTCATCTTGCTCCTCGGCCTCGGCCTGTGTTATCAGCTAACCTTCCAACAAGGCTGCACCATACCTGGCCTCGGCTAGTGGGGTTACAGTTGCTCTGGTGGCCCCTCTCAGGTAGCAGAAAATGTTAAGGACTCCATACAGTCACACACTCAGGTCCAAATGGACGATAATGGTGGCTCTGACTTTTCCCAGTGTGGCCAAGAGGCAGCGGGTGCAGGGTCACCACTCCCAGCTGCAAGGACCCAGGAAACAGCAAAGCGCCCTTGGCCTGTGGCAGGATCCAGAACAAGGGGTCCCTGACATCTGGGCCAGGGAGAAGGGTGTGGCCTCATCACGCCAGAGGCCCCTGGAAAGCACGAAGCCTGGCACACTCGGGCCAGTCTTGGTTTTCCGCAGCTGTGTTTGAAAGTACTGGGATGCTCAGAGTGATCACACAAAGAAAAGTCAGCTCTTACTGGAGTGGGGTGCCATTGCCTTCTCCAATAGAAAAAGGAAAAAACTCAGCTTTAAAAAGCAAGCTACTGCAACAATTGCTCCTCCTCCCACTAACGGCCAGCATACTGATGTGTCCACTCATCTCACCTCCACAGCAGCCCACGTGTCCTATTCATATTCTATTTAGTTGCTCAGTCATGTCTGACTCTTTGCAACCCCATGGACTATAGCCCTCCAGGCTCCTCTGTCCATGGAATTCTCTAGGCAAGAACACTGGAGTGGGCTGCCATTCCCTTCTCCAGGGGATCTTCCCAATCTGGGATTGAACCCAGGTCTTCTGCATTACAGGCAAGACTCTTTACCGTTTGAGCCACCAGGGAAGCCATTCATGTTCTGTTTTAGAGATGTGGACACAGGCAAAGCAAGGGAAGAGGTGGAGCGGAGTTTAGAAGGGGGACCAGGCAGCCCTTGGGGACAGTTGATGACGGTAGTGATTTCATGGCTTGAGGCTCATCACTTGGAAGGCAGATGGTTTCATCTTTTATTGACATGGGGTCCACAGTGGAGCACCTGGGAGGCCTGAGAAGTGGGTTGGTGAGGACTTGTAAGAGGTTTTCTCCAAGAAATTCTGGTGTTTTGTTTTTTGAAGTGTGCATTGCACATGAAGGTCTGTCTGGAGTTGATCAGGAAGCTGGACTGAGTTTCCAAGGTCACAATGGTCCCAATATTAGTCACTGGTTAGTATTTAATATCACACAGGGGGACAAATCCTACGTGATCCCATTTGTATTAGGAATCTAAAATAGTCAAACTCTTCAAAGCACCGAGTGGTTGGCAGGGGCTAGAAGGAAGGGGAAATGAGGAGGTGATGGCCATAAAGTGGAGCTACAGTTATGCAAGGTAACTTACAGTTATGCAAAGTAAGTAAGTTCTGGAGGTCTACTGCCACACACAGTGCCTGTAGCTCACAGCACCATATGGTATACTGTAATTGTGCCAAATAGGTAGATCTTGTGTTTAGTGTTACCTCTCACACACTAATAATAAAGAGAGCAAGAGGAGACTTTTGGAGGTGTTGCATCTTCTTCTGGCATGGTTGTGGTGGTTTCACAGATGTTTAACTGATAGTCACTCAGTCGTGTCTGACTCGTTTCTGACTCTTTGAGACCCCATGGACTGTAGCCCACCAGGCTTCTCTGTCCATGGAGATTCTCCAGGCAAGAATACTGAAGTGGGTTGCCCATTCTCTTCTCTAGGGGATCTTCCTGACCCAGGGATTGAACCTGAGTCTCCTACACTGAAGGCGGATTCTTTACCGTCTGAGCCAGCAGGGAAGCCCTACGTATGCTCACCTCCAAAATGAAATTTACACGTTAAATGTACACAGCTTTTTGTATGTCATTTATATCTACAAAAAGTGGCTTTAAAAATATATTTGCTATCACAGGTCTCCCTACTTTCAGCACTCCAAATCCCTCATAACACTCCCTAGATACATGTTGGATGTTACCACATTGCCCTCTTCCACCCATTTCCTGTGAGAATGTGGACTCCAGGAGGGCAAGACTCCCTGCGGTTCTGTTCACTGCTGTTTCCCCAGCATTAAGCAGCTCAGAACCTGTGAGAATATGCTACAGGGTCCAGAAGGCACACCCAGGCCAAACCAGGCCTCTTCTCCAGCCCCAGGTGGACAGTGTGGGAGCTGTACCCACAGGCGGGGCTTGGCCCTGCTGCACAGCAGGCCTGCTAGGAGCCGGGTGTCGGGGGGTTATCTGCAGCTGTGTGAAGAATGCTTTTAAACCTGTGGCTGGGTTCCTGACCTTTTAAGAGAGAAAACAGATGCATTGTTTAACCCCTTCTTGCACGAGAAGAGCCCTATCATCTGGGGTTTTAGGAAGTGGGGTCAAGCTAGAGAATTTCTGGCCCCTGGGCCCCAAGGATTAATGAGAGCCTGGTGTTCCCAGGACCTGAATCGTGTGAGTCCCAGAGCTCTCAGCAGGATTTCTGAAGGCCAGTCTCCTCAGAAGCCTGCCGCCTGTCAGGGTCCTGATTAACAGAAGGCAATGCTTGTTTCCTGATGGATTCAAGGTACACATTGTGCAAAGTCGTGAGGTGGAAGTATTTTCTTTTAGTTTTTATTGGAGCGTAGTTGATTTACAATGTTGTGTTAGTTTCAGGTGGAAAGCTAAGTGAATCAGTTATGTGTATACATATATTCACTCTTTTTTTTAAAGATTCTTTCCCCATATAGGCCATTACAGAATATTAAGTCGAGTTCCCCATGCTATACAGTAGGTTTTTATTAGTTATCTGTTTTATGCAGAGTTGTGTATATATATGGGCTTTCCAGGTGGTGTTATTGGTAAAGAATCCACCTGCCAGTGCAGGCAGAGACCCAAGAGACGTGGGTTCAATCCCTGGGTCAGGAAGATCCCCTAAAGGAGGAAATGGCAACCCACTCCAGTATTCTTGCCTGGAGAATTCCATGGACAGAGGAGCCTGGCAGGCTACAGTCCACAAGGTCACAAAGAGTCGGACACAACTGAGTGAGCACATTGTATTTATGTCAGTCCCAGTCTCACAGTTTATTCTGTCCCTGTTTCTTATCCCCTGGTAAGCATACGTTTGTTTTCTACATCCATGACTGTACTTCTGTTTTGTAAAAAACTTCATTTGTACCCCATTTTTAGATTCAAAATATAAGCTATATCACATGATATTGGTGTTTCTGTGTCTGACATTTCACTCAGTATGATGATCTCTAGGCCCATCCCTGTTGCTGCAAATGGTGTTATTTTGTTCTTTTTATGGCTAAGTAATATTCCATTGTATATATGTACCACATCTTTGTCCATTCCTAATGTTGATGGGCATTTCCATGTCCTAGCTATTGGAAAGAAGCGATGTTTTCTTTTGCCACCAGCAGGTCAGATGCACTCCATACGACTTGTGTCCAGGCTTTGGATATGCTTTCCAAATCTAGTTAACATTTAGGACTTTATTCAGAGTCACTTAAATATGTGGCCCACATTGTCATTTATGAAGCATTTTCACAGGGGAAATGCAACGCATGGTGTTTTGGAAGGAGACTGAGCTTAGAGCTGAAGACTTTTCCTCATGTGCGGGTACTGCTGTGTGACCTTGATCTGTTCTCTTAACCTCTCTGAGCTATGCTTCCTCGTCTACAAAACTTGCTGCACAGAGTTGCTATAATGTCTTGGTCACATGGGGGATCTACCAGACATGGTGTTTTAAAGCATTGGAAGTAACAGTTTAAAAATATGGGAGATTTCCCTTAAAAATTCCATTTGCTATGTCCTTTAATAAGTGGGCGGCTCTAGCAGCACAGCCGGTACTCCTGCTTTTCCACAGTAAGGCTGAGTGACAACCAAAGCCTTCACATATAACCCAGGAGGGACAGTGCCTTGTCAATAGTGACGTGCTGTAATCACACATTACACTGAGGAGAAGACACTATTTCTAAAAAGGATCCATGAACAAAGAAGCAGCCCAGTGTTCCTCGGTGGATGAATGGATGAACAAAATAACGGTCTGTACAGACAATGGAGGATTGTGAGTGTGCTCAGTCGTGTCGGACTCTTTGCGACCCATGGACTGTAGCCTGCTAGGCTCCTCTGTCCATGGGATTTCCCAGGCAAGAAGGCTAGAGTGGGTTGCCATTGCCTCCTCCATGGATCTTCCCAACCCAGGGATCAAACCCATGTCTCCTGCATTTCCTGCATTGCAGGCAGATTCTTTACGGCTGAGCCATCAGGGAAGCCCACAATGGAATATTGTTCAGCCTTAAAAAGAAGGAAATTCTAACACGTTCTGCAACACAGATGAACCTACAGGACAGCATGTTAAGTGAAATAAACCAGTCACAAAAAAACTGGTATCATATAATCCCACTTACATGAGGTACCTGGAGTTGTCAAACTCATAGGGACAAAAAATAGAGTGGTGGTTCCCAGGGCCTAGGGGAGGGGCAAAAGGGAGTTACTACTTAAGGAGTTTCACTTTGGGATGATGAAAAAGTTCTGGAGATGGATGGTGGTGAGGGTTGCAAAACAGTGTAAATGTACCCAGTGCCACTGAGCTGTGCACTTAAAATGGCTAAGATGGTCAATTTTATGTTCTGTGTATGTTCCCACAATAGAAGGTGGGGGGATACTTGAACATGATTTGTTAATCGATGCCCTTAGACCAGGGCATCACTTTCAGCTCCTCAGCCTGCACCCTCGCCCAGGCCAATTGTTGGAAACCCTGTGCAACTAGAGACATGCTTCTCTCCCTGACCTCTCCATAACCAGGCTGGTTTCCGAAAGAGGGAGGCCTCCTGGTATTTATGCCACGTGGCCCAGGCAGGCCAAAGGGCTCGTACCTGCACAGTGTCCAAGGCTGCACGGGAAGGACCAGATGTTTGAACTCTTCCTTGTTTATAAACGAAATGTCTGTTCTCATCCAGACCCTCGGTGTTTACACGACAGTAGGGGTTGGGGGTAGCTGTGCGCATTTGGGAAGCATCTCTGGGCAAGTGCTCGGAGGTACTCACGGCTCACTCTTTAGCTGTGGAGCCTTATAGGAGTTCATCCCATAGAGAAGGGAGCGGTTACCCGCTCCAGTATTCTTGCCTAGAGAATCCGATGGACAGAGAAGCCTGGTGGGCTACAGTCCATGGGGTCGCAAAAAGTCAGACATGACTGAGCAACTAACACACACATAGGAGTTCATTTCTTCTCTTACCTGTTTCTTCATCTGTAAAACAGAGACACTAACCTCAGAGGGCACTGTCTCCGGGCATGTTTGCAAAGCATTGAGAACAGCGCTGCTGCTGCTAAGTCACTTCAGCCGTGTCCGACTCTGTGCGACCCCGTAGATGGCAGCCGGCCCTGAGAACCGCACAGGCAGCTGCAAGCTCCCACTACATGTTCATTAGCATTATTCTGCCCCCTCTTTTCCTGACTTTTTCCCCTTCTTGTTTCTGCTGCCTCTTTCCAAACACAATAACAGTTTTACTCAGCCTCCGGCAACAGCTCAGGAAGAGAAAGCCAAATCCAAGGACATCTTGGTCTGTGAGAAAATAAACTCATCTGTACACATTTAATGAAAAGCAGAGTTTTTAAAAACACTTAGAATTCAGAATGTTTGTTTATTCTCCGCTGGTACAGAAAGAAATCTGTCTTTCTCTCACATATTACCTGCTGTAAAAAAAATCTTTGTCGTAACTAAAGGTGTGTGGCTCTCAAAATCACTGGAATCCCCACAGCAAAACAGCCCATCAGAGCGGCTAAAGTTCAATTACACTTAAAAAAATATTTCCCTTTATTTAGCTGTGCAGTGAGGCATGAAATTGCACCTAACCTTCCACTTGCTAGGCCTTTTGAACATTTCATCCTCCCTAGCATTTGGGCAAGGTACATGGGACTAGCCTTCAGCTGGTTCTGCTTTGCTAGTTATTCCAAATAAATAGCAAATGCTCCTTCCTTTTTCTCTCCTTTTTCTGCAGTTGTCTGCTGTTCATAAATGTTCACTAATTTTCACACCAATTTCCATTTTGGCTCTAGTTACGAAGAGGGATCCATGGGGACGTTTGTTAATGAAAAATCTGGGAAATTTGATTTGGGAACCATTCTTTTTATATAAGCATTTAATTGTTGAAAGGATCTGACGTGCAATTTGTAGTTAAATTTGTTAAATCCTGCAAGGTTTTGATTTTTTTTTTTTGTTGTTCCAGTAAGGCAGAGTCAAAATCAAGTTTAAAAAGTTTCCAACTTCGTGTTTGGCTTGGTTTTGTGTTTTCATCAGTTGCTGTGGATGGGGAATATTGACTAGCACAGCAGTAGTAATTTAGGGATTTCAGAGCTCGATGGGGATGATTTATAGAAACCGAAAGTTCTTACCATAATATTTTGTTAAAAATGTTTCCTCTTATTGTGCCTGATTTAATACAGATTCTTCTCTTTTGTTCTCTATTTCTTTAAATAGCTGAAATAAGTTAAATGCATACAGGTTTATCTTACCCTCAAATGCAAAGATAAAAGGAATCAATATGAAAAACTCCCTGTAAGTTATATCAATGACAGAAGAATGTTGAATTTTCATTACTGACCCGGGTAAATGCCTCAGCTGCTTTTGTTTAAAAGCTTTGCTGGGGATTGGACCTGATTGCTGGGGGAGGGGGGGAACCTCTGATTTAACCTCCTGGAGACCCAATGCCATCTGTGAAATGGTAGTAATAAAAGGAGAGTTAAATTATGTGGAAATGTTTACCATGCATGGCAGAGAGCAAGTGTTGGATAAATGACTGCTTTTATCATAATTCCTTCCATAATGTTGAATAAGCTCCTACTATGTTCCCAGAGCTATACTAGCTGCCAAGAATACAGTGCTGAGCAAACTCACCCATTCAAAACTCAATTTGTAGGACTGTGTCTGATTGCTTAGGCAGGAACTTTTGGTGCAGCTTTTTCTTCCTTTTTAACTGGAGGATAATTGCATTACAATATTGTGTTAGTTTCCGCTGTTCAACAACGTGAATCACCGATAAGTGTAAATGTATCCCCTCCCTGTTGAGCCTCCTGCCACTCTAGGTCATCACAAAGCACCAAACTGAGCAGTTTCTTTCAAATATAACTTGTCCATATCTCCCCCTCAGGTTTTTCCCGAAGTCCTGTCTTGACTGGTTTAGAATTCTCTCTGTGTTTTCAGTTTGCATTCCTGTTATTCTGAATAGGGGGAAAAAAAAAAAAAGACAACAAATATCCCGAGTGCTTATTGAGACCACACAGCGTGGTGGTTGCTGAGACTGCTTCACACTCATATCCTTATTGCTTCCTTTCACAAACTCCCTATGAGGAAAATACCATTGTCTTCCTCAAGTTACAGAAAGGGATACCGTGGCCCAAAGAGGAGTAGCAAATTGCCCGAGCTTGAAGGAATTTCTGGATGGGGCACCTCTGTATAAAGATTTGCAGGTTGGCTTCTCAGGTGTCTCCAAAGTAGAGAAATGGTTTAAAATATCCCAAAGCATTCCCACAGTTGTCCAAGCTAGTAAAAGTTGGTTCTGTTTTTCCGGAGAGCAGTACTCATTCACCTTGCCACCAAGCAGCCCTTCCCAGGGTGGAATCCAGGCCCAGTGCCTGCTAGAGCCCGGCTGGGGAAAGCAAGAGGCACAGAGCTGTGGCTTGCCCCTTGGCCCCTTCCACCCAGACCCTCTTCTCTGCCCTGGGAGCTTTGCTGCCCCTTGTGGTGTAAAGCCATTACTGTCAGGAGAGGTGACCAGGAGATGGCCTGCCCATTTCTCAACAGCGACCAACCTGAAAACACACGCTGCACCTCTCAGGAGGGGCCTTTTGGCTGTAATGTCAGGGAAAGTGACCTGCCCCCTAGGGGCAAGGCAGCACCAGGAATTCAGCTCTGGGCTGCAGCCAGTTCCCATCCCTGCACAGTCACACAGAAGTTACCTGGCCCTGCTGCCAAGACCGTGAAGCGGCTTGTTTCTGCTTGCCAGCCTTCGTTAAAGAAGGGCTCTCTTAAAGGTGATGCCATCCGGACTTTCCCATGAGAATTTCTCCTGTTTATTTCCTTAAGCTTAAAAAAAAAAAAAAAAAGTGCTGGTATGAACTGAGATGTCCCACCCACAGGCCCCCAAAACTCAAATATCACAAAATAGAGGGAAGGATTCCAGGAGCTGTGTGATCGATCTGTCTTTCCAGTGCCAGTGAACTGCAAACATACCAGCAAGGTATGGGATTTACTTTTCTTCCCCCATAGGTCCTAAACACATATGCTTGGTAAAGCTGATAAGACCTTTTTTAAAATGTGAAGGGCAAAAAATATATACATTTGTTTTTCCCAGGCGTGCAAGTATAAGGCAAGAAAAAGAAAATGGATTTTATGGGTATGTCTATTTCCATTGGAACACAAGGCAGCTAGGTAGGGGGTAGATATTTGTTAGACTAGATGGCAGAGCATTTTGGAAACTAGGCTTTTGCAACATTTTGAATCTTAAAGTGGGGAGACTGGCCACACACAATGAACATCCTTCACTGTGTCACCCTCTCACAGAGCCTCTTCTGATGCCTTATATTATGTTTTCTCCTTGGAATTAGCAGGTTGTTAGAATTGGTTTTTTTCATTGAACAGAACTTTCCTTACGGGTTTCGCGCATGTTAGCGTGGGCCTACTGCCTGGTGCTGTTCTGTCCCTGTGGGCTGCAGGCCCCTGCTGGGCCCTGGGCTGGGGCCAGCTCTCCCCTACTGGGAGGGGCACTGCTGTGCTCATCTTTGCAAAGGACTTTTTTCTGCTTGGTTAGTTTTCCCTTGATGTAAAAAACTGTGGGCTCTGTTAAACCTTCTCAGCCTGAGAAAGGTACTTCTGTATGAGGTCTGCTGTACAATGTTTATGTTATTAAGTCTGGGATTCTCTCTCTGCACAGAAAAAAATCTCTGGTTCATAGCAGTTCCAGAGACTGTTGGGATTGGTTAGGCCAAAGCAGAAATAAACACCCTATGAACATAATAAATTTGATTTTCCAGATAAATTCCAAGTTAAATGCTTTTAAAAATATATTTCTATAATTATAAAGGAAGGCCTCCTGACTGCAGAAAACTGAAAATATAAGGAAGTGAAAACCGCCCATTATATCGCTATAAAGAGCGAAGACTTGTTATTAACTTTATATTGAATTTTCTTCTTCTTGCTTCCGAATTCTTTATGTGTGACAGCACTATTCTGTAGGTTTTTCCATCATTGCCGTATCATGAACATTTCTCCATGTCACTAAATCGTTTTGAGAAAAGTCTCATTTAAAATGTTTCTTAAATCTTTTCTTTTAGAAAATGTCAGACGTTTTATATATGTAGAGAAACTAGTATGAACCCCCAGGTGCCAATCAGCAGGTTTCAGCAATTATCAAATCATAATCCGTCTTGATTCATCTAGACCTATGAACCTCTTGGGATGTTTGGAAGCAAATTGCAGGCATCACATCATTTTCTGGGTATCTTGGTATAAATATGTAAAAGTCAAGGCCATTTTTTTAAAAAAAGAACCAAGATACTATTCATTATACCTAAAAATTTCTTAAGTTAAAAGTGCTGAAAACCAATTAAATATCCAGTTGGTGTTCAAGTTTCCACAATTGTTTCATAGTTTTTTAATAGTCTGACTCAGGATCCAAATAAGTTTCACCTATTGTGATTGGTTGACGAGTCTAAGTCTCTTTTAGTCTGTAGGATCTGCCTTCTCTTTGATTTATCCCTTTCAGTTTATGATTGAAGGAACTGGTCATTTGTCCTGTAGAGTTTCCCACTGTCAGGATTTTGATTGTTGTATTCCTGCAGTATCATTTAAAACGTTCCTTTGCCCCTGTATTTCCTGTAAATTGTCGCGTAGATTTAGAGGCTTGAGAGGATTCGGGTTTGGTTTTGGGTAAGAATACGTACTAAGTGGTGATGTGTGCTCCCACCAAGAAGCATTGGGTGAATGTGTTTCTTTTGTGATATGAACAGTCACTGGTGATTATTGCCTAGATCCATTATTTTATTAGGGACGTGTAAAATGGTAATATTCTAATTCTGCTATTTTTCTTTCTTTATTGTCCAGAATACTTCTATGAAGATAAACTGTTTGATTACACTGTGGTAGAGTTCACTTAAGAACAGCAGGATGTTTTATTTTTTTCCAGTTGTTTACCAGTTTTCATAATAGTGAGTTGGTTCCCTAGCGCCCTCCAATGGTGGCCACTGAATTTTATTTTCAGTCCAATATGACCACATGCACTCGAGCCTATTTGGTGTATTTTAATTCATTGCAGTTATTTTTATTGATGCCTGATGGGGCCCCATCTTTAGTCAGTGGGAACCTCTTCAAGTTGAGTCATGAGTCCTTTTGTTATGACCCCTGTAGTTTCTCATAGTTTATTTGCTCTTACTGTGACCATGTCCAGACTCATTTTATATATTCCTTTAATTAGGAAATATATAAAGATCATAATCTGGGTGTTGTGAGTAGCTGTTGGTTAGTCGTTTCTTTTTAGGCCTTGTCAGTGGAAAGAACTAGAAAATGTTTATCTGTTTCTAAGATAAATGGCTCAGAGGTTAAAGCCTCTGCCTGGAATGCGGGAGACCCAGGTTCGATCCCTGGGTTGGGAAGATCCCCTGGAGAAGGAAATGGCAACCCATTCCAGTACTCTTGCCTGGAGAATCCCATGGACGGAGGAGCCTGGCGGGCTACAGTCCATGGAGTTGCAAAGAGTTGGATACGACTGAGCGACTTTACTTAATTACTTACTTAGATAAAATGTACCCTGAGCACATGTTGCTAATTCCAGTTTAAATTCAGGGCTAAAGGCTTGTGTTTATTTATTTTTTATTGTGGTAGCTGATTTACAACATTACATAAATTTTATTGTGCATTATATTTCTACTTCTGTATACACTACAGTGTGCTCACCACCAAAAATTCAATCACCGGTGTCACCATACAATTGATCTCTTTACCCATTTTGCCCTCCTCCTTCCCTTAACCCACTGTTCTCTGTATCTCCATTGTTTTTTTTGTTTGGTTTGGCTTGTTCATTTATTTTGGGTTTTTTGTTTGTTTGTTTGTTTGTTTATTTAATATGATCTTTTTCTTATGCTGAAAAACCTGCCTCTCAACAACACACACCAGATTCACTTGTTTATCCTATGATACACATGTAAATATGCATATAGTACATACACATAAAACAGTCTCAGAATAACAATGTCACACTGCCCTCAACAATAGGATTACTAAACACATTTTTTTAGCATTTCTTTTGGACCTTAAGGAAATTCTTTCTGATGGGGGCGTGATAGTCCATATTTGATGTAGAAATTTCTCTCCTTATGGACATTAGGCTTGCCTTCACATTTTTGCTACTATAAAGAATGCTGTGATAAACATCCTTGCCTTTATCTTTTATTTCTAATCAGTTCTTTAGGCCAGACTTTAAGGAGTGACATGAGACAGTCATGGGTAGTGGACATGTCTAAGCTCCCCCTGCCCTGCCCTCATAGTTCCCAGAGCCTTTTTCAAAACCATCTGTGCTTGGAAGAACCTGCATCCCTGCACCCTGATCAACATTTTTCATTACTATTAGTAACTAATGTTATTATTGTTTACCAAACAGATCAAAAACAGGGTACCTTGTGGTTAATGGTTTTTTTTTTTACTATCATCAGTCATATATTTATTGCACAGTTATAGTTCTATTTTGAATTGTCTTTGGGGTGAGAAGTCCAGTTTAAGTGTTTTTTTCCCTATTGATTTGCAATGTTTGGGGGTGGGAACCATACTGCATGGCTTGTGGTATCTTAGTTCCCCAGCCAGGGACTGAACCCTTGCCCCCCGCGTTGGAAGTACAGGGTCAACCACTGGACCTCCAGGGAAGTCCCAATTTGCAAGGTATTTTTAATATCTTAAGGACAACTATCCTTTGCTGTTTGTTACAAATGTTCTTCTCACTTGACATTTGACTTTGAATTTTACAGGGAGGGTTGATATTATAAAATTTGAAAATTTTAAGAAACCAAATTTGTTGATCTGTTTTCTTTCACTGCTTTTATAGAGTCCCACCTGATATTTGTTAAATATTTACCTTTCTTTCATTCAAGTTTATGTAATATTTCATGTATTTTTCCATCTTTATTGTTTCTTTCCTCTTATTTTAAAAAGAATACTTGTTTACTATAAAGGACGGGGTGGGATGGGAGGGAGGCCCAAGAAAGAGGGGATAATATATGTATGCCTGTGGGTGAGTCACTTCATTATACAGCAGAAACTAACACACTATTGTAAAGCAATTATATCCCATTAAATTTTTTTTTTTAATTTTTAAAAAAGGAAATAAAGAAGGTGTGGTCTCTGCACCTGAAAAAATAGCTTATGGGAAATATGGAAGTCTTATTTATTTTTATCCTTAACTACTTTTTAAATCTATAATTTATTATGGTACACAATGTGAGGAGAAGATCGAACTTGAGGATCTTCCCAATAAATAGTTATCGCAAAACCATTTGCTGAGCAGCCTGTTTTTCTCTTGAATTGTACAAGAAATTATTTGGTACATGAACACTTTTTTCCCAAAATGTGTACCCCCTTCCAATTTGTTTTAATTCCTGTAGCTATGTAATATTCCTTAACAATTCATATCACTTTCTTGTTATTTTTCTTCTTCAAAAACACCTTAGCCAATTCTTGTCTAATTTATTCTTTTAAATACACATGAAATTACTTTTGCCAAGTTGTACCAATGACAAACTGATTGGAATGGCTTTAAATGGAGTTTGGGCTTCCTTCTGATGGGTGTGCTGAACTGAGGTGAGTTTCGGACAAGGGAGTGATGTGTTGGGGTCTGTGTTCCCGTGGCTCCCCTGGTCTGACACTATGTGGGGCCTGGGTAGGAGGTGCCACAGCTTTCCAGCAGAAAGATGCTAGGCTGGAATGGCACAGAGGAAGTACCTTAAAGAGATCATAAGGAGGGGGATGACATTGTGCTTGGGTGTAAAGACTGGAGCAGAAGGGAATCTAGGATTATCCCTTAATCTCCCATTTGGTCAACTGGGTAAATCATGGTGCTTTTTACCAAGATAGAATTTGTGGCTCTAAGTTTCTGCACTTTTGCTACTTGAGAAAAAAATGGACTACATGTTCTGGGCATGTGTATGTGTCGGTGTTTATCCGGGTAGTGAAGTGATATTATTCTTTTCACATAGGAGGAACTGAGGCCCACGTTGGTAAATGACTTACTCTTGGTCAGACAAGGTGTATGTGGTGGCGCTGAGATTCACACCCTATTGGATCTGCCAGAGTCGAGGCTGATCCTTATACACAGAGTAAACATTGTCTGGCCCTTCCCAGCATCACTCTGTGCCAGACTCTCTTTTCGCCAAAGAGACGCTGAGCAGAAAAGGTCTAGAGCAAGTGCTTGGTCTTCTTTGTCACCCTAACATTGATGGACTCGATAAAGGATTGCTCAGTCAGGATTGTGTATCCCCAACAGATTTCTTAAAGTCCTAACCCTCACTGCTTCAGAACGTGACCTTATTTGGAAATAGAGCCATTGTCGATGTATTGTGATTGGTTAAGATGAGGTCATAATGGAGTAGGTGGACCTTTGGTCCACTATGGCTGATGTCCTTCTAATAAGAGAGATGACAGACACAGGGAGAATGCCTCGTGATGACAGAAGCAGAGACCGGAGTGATTCCTGCCTTCATAGGAGGGAGGCTGTGTTGTCTGTAGTTATCCTGTGAGTTGGGAAGAAGGGAATTCTGATGCTGAGTCCCTGCTGGGAGCCAGCTTCTTAGTCCTTAGCAAGTTTGCTCATGTGAGCCTCACCATTCTGTAAACAGGGTTTTATTATCTCCATTTTACAGATGAGGACACCGAGGCCTGCAGACGTTAAGTGTCTCACCCGAAGGCCAGCTCTCCGCTTCTTCCTGGCTACACTCAGCTGAGTGCCTCTGCCCATTTGTTGTTGCTGGGGGGCTGTGGGGATCCGGCTGTCACACACGTGTGTCAGCTGACAGTGTGCAGGCCTATGGGCTCAGTTATTAGTACATTTGATAATCATAAAGAAAGTGGTCATTTTGTTCACTTTTTGATCTGAGCTGCTTTTTATAGGCTTTTCAATTTAGAAACTGGTTTGAATGAAGTACTATCATGAGCTTTTTAATTTCATGTCAGTAATTCTCAAACATTGCCTGAGTTTGTTAACCNGGGCTCAAGGTCTCACAGAGGTTGCAGTTAGGTACTGGCTCATGTTGGGGCTGTTGGCAAGAGTATCCATCCACTGTGGCCTTTCCATGCAACCTGGGCTTCCTGATAACATGGTGATTGAGTACCAAAGGCAGCAGAGAGAGAAGGAGGGGGAGGGGGAGAGAGAGAGGGGGGGGGGAAAGAGGAGAGGGAGGGGGGAGGGCTGTGTGTAAAAAAGGAAAAAAAAGCCTTTTCAACTTCATCTGTGATCACTTTTCAGGGCTGCTACTTAACTACCCAAATGTTGAGTCTAAATGCAATAATTACTGTGCTCCATTTTGTGAAGAGAGAAAGAAAGCTTGCAAAAGCAAAAATAAATGTCTCCTTATTCTGAGAGTGTGATACTTGAACTCTATGAAATGACTTTATATTTACTACTACTACTACTACTAAGTCGCTTCAGTCGTGTCCGACTCTGTGCGACCCCATAGATGGCAGCCCACCAGGCTCCCCCGTCCCTGGGATTCCCCAGGCAAGAACACTAGAGTGGGTTGCCATTTCCTTCTCCAATGCATGAAAGTGAAATGTGAAACTGAAGTCACTCAGTCGTGTCCGACCCTCAGCGACCCCATGGACTGCAGGCTTCCAGGCTCCTCCATCCATGGGATTTTCCAGGCAAGAGTACTGGTATTTACCTGGGCACAAATAGTAACTATACCCCCATTCCTAAACAGAAGCTCCTGATATATTGAGGGTGATTTTTTCTTTTATTTTAATATCTTTGGTTCAACACATGCATGACACAGAGTGGACTTCGAGCATCAGTATGGAATCATGATGAGAAACAAGACAGACACCCTGGATGTAAATCCCTATGCTGACATGATACTACCAGAGGGAAATAAAGTGGCTGTGGGCAAATCATTTCCCTTCACTGTGCCTCAGTTTCATTATCTATGAAATGAGAATAAAATCAGTCCGCAGCAGCATCTTGAGGCTGAACTTTTTTCTTCATCATGGCAAACTAGTTGACTGAAAAAATGAACTGGTCTCTAATAGATATATTGTGGACCACTCTTAAGAATCCTCTTAGCTTTGTGCTCTGGGATTCTATCAAAGCTGAAAATTTTTATTTAAGGGGAAGATTTTACATCCAGCTAGAACTTGGGTGCTTGAGGATGAATATTGCAGTTAACAAACAGAACTGGAAAAAGATTCCAGATCCACATTGCAGTCACCCCATAGCACTCGTAACAGTACCGTGTACATACGAAGTACCCAGAAAGTGAGTGGTTCAGTGAGATGAGAAGTGCTACAGTATGTTTGTTTTTTAATGGCTGAAAAAATGTAGTAGGTCAAAAAATGTTGAGGTATGTAGGATGTACTGTGTATATATAATGTTGTCCAGATGTGCAGTTATCTTCCCCACAGAACATGGTGCTTTAGCTGTATTGTATATGCCTCCAGAGATATTTTACACATATAAAAGCATATATTACTGTGTATCTCTTTCCCCTTTTGTACACAGCTCATGGCTGCTCTGCACCTGTTTCCTTCATTTAACAATACATTTAACAATATTGGAGATATTTCCCTACTAGGATGTAAAGAGCTTCCTCATTCCATTTTCTAGCTGTATAGTTGGAGAAGGCAATGGCACCCCACTCCAGTACTCTTGCCGGGAAAATCCCATGGATGGAGGAGCCTGGTAGTCCATGGGGTCGCAAAGAGTTGGACACGACTGAGCGACTTCACTTTCACTTTTCACTTTCATGCATTGGAGAAGGAAATGGCAACGCACTCCAGTGTTCTTGCCTGGAGAATCCCAGGGACGGCAGGGCCTGGTGGGCTGCCGTCTGTGGGGTCACACAGAGTCGGACACGACTGAAGCGACTTAGCAGCAGCTGTATAGTATTCCTTTGCATGGATGTGCCCTACTTGCTTTAGCCAGAACCCTGTTTATAGATATTTAAGTGTGTCTTCTTGCTTGCTTTTACAAAAACTACCGTGGAATAAATTCATGTATCCATCATTTCCCATTCATGATATATGCATCTGAGTAATTTTAGTGGATATCAGGGGTCAAGGACACATACACATTCTAATCTTGCTGGATGTTAACAAATTGCCTATTATCAAGGGTGCACCATTTTACACTCCTGGTTTTACCTTTGCTTCAGTGTGTTATCAGTGTGCTATGGGTCTGAGCCATTCTCAAGAGTAAAAAATAGTATCTAAGGGAAGTTTTAATTTGCAGCACTCTTATTTTGGGTGAAAGCGAACATCATTTCCTTTCTGTAAATTGTGTCATTGTAGCTTTTGTTTCTATTAAATTATTGGACTTTTTCCTAACAATTTGTGGGAGGTCTTTGTGGATGAGGGAAATAAGCTCTTTGTTAAGTGAACTGAATATATTTATTTTCTATGTGTTTTTATTCTTTTGATTTTGCTTATGTTAGTGTTTTGGTCTGCAAACATTCTTAATTTTATAAACAGTCATCCTACTTTATCCCCAGGTTCTCTTTACATGGTTTCAGTTACCTGAGGACTACCAAAGTCTGAAATATTAAATGGAAACGTCCACAAATAAACAATTCATAAGTTTTATGTTGTGTGCTGTTGTGAACAGCATGATGAAATCTTATACTGTCCCATTCCATCCCACCCAGGACATGAATCATCCTTCTGTCCAGCATATCCCACCTGTTGTCACTCAGTAGCCACTTATCAGATCAGATCTCAGGATCAGTGCTTGCGTTCAACTAACCCTTATTTTACTTATTGATGGCCCCAAAGTACAAGAGTTGTGATGCTGATAATTTAGATATACCACAGAATAGTTATAAAGTACTTCCTTTAAGTGAAAGGTGAAAACTTCTCAAATAAGAAGGAAAGCAAAAAACGTATGATTGTATGCTGAGATTGCTAAGATCTACAGTAAGAATGAATCTTTTATCCATGAAATTGTGAAGAAGAAAAAATAAATTTGTGCTAGTTTTGCTTTTGCACCTCAGACTACAGAAGTTATGACCACTGTGTCTCTTAAAAGGACAAGGCATTTAAGGCATTTAAGATGGAAAAGGCATTAAATTTGTACATGAAGATATTTTGGGAGAGAAAGAGACCATATTCACATAACATTCATTACAGTAATTGTTTTAATTGTTTTATTTTATTATAAGTTATTGTTGTTAGCTTCTTATTATGCCTAATTCATAAAGTAAACTTCATTGTAGGTATGCACATATAGAGAAAAATATGGATACACAGTTTAGTACCATCCTAGGTTTTAGGCACCCATTGTGGGTCTTGAAATTTATCCTGCACAGATAGTAACAAGGGGAAAATATAGTCCATTTTATCAATTCTGTTTTTTAGATTTTTTATTGTATTCCATTGATCTTTCTATTCGTGGGTCAATGCTAGATTTAATTATCATGATTTTATTATACATTTTAATACATGATGGGACTGTGCTGATGTGCTTCCTTCCTCAGTATTGTCTGACTCTGCAACCCCATGGGCTATAGCCCCCCAGGCTCCTCTGTCCATGCAGCTTCTGCAGTGGTTGGTTCAAGTCTTCTTTTGTATCTCTTAAGATTCTTCATGTACATATTGTAAATTTCTTTTCAAATCTATCCCTAGGTATCTTGTATTTTCAAATAGGATAGGATAAAATAGAATAGAATTAAGATCTTTTCTGTCATCATCTCTTCTAACTTGGTTATTTTAATATAGGACTGTCTCTTATACACATCTTGCTACTATAAAGAATGCTGTGATAAACATCCTTGCCTTTATCTTTTATTTCTAATCAGTTCTTTAGGCCAGACTTTAAGGAGTGACATGAGACAGTCATGGGTAGTGGACATGTCTAAGCTCCCCCTGCCCTGCCCTCATAGTTCCCAGAGCCTTTTTCAAAACCATCTGTGCTTGGAAGAACCTGCATCCCTGCACCCTGATCAACATTTTTCATTACTATTAGTAACTAATGTTATTATTGTTTACCAAACAGATCAAAAAGCAGTTATATTGAGAATCAAAGAGTTTTGAGCTAAAACTTGGATAGTGAAGGAAAATAGAGAAGAATTATACTGATTTAACAAGAAAATTGGAATTTGGCAATTACGTGAATTGATGTTTCTCCTTTGGGAGAGTGTATTTTGAAAACACCAGTTCTTAAAACATAAATAGCTGTTCACTTGATTTAAAGGTTTCCCTTAACCTTGGTTTGAAAATGAAGTCAATGTAGAAGTTGAAATTTCAGTTCTGATAGGATTTAGTTTTAATCAAATAGAGATCTATAATTCCTTATACTATTTGTGGCTCAGAAATTTTGACTTTGTAGTGATATGCTCTTAAAAATAACCTGGTAGAGAGAAAAAATAGCTCACTTAGAGCAAGTAAGTACCCAGCACAGGGTAATAGGAAGAGCTCAAAATTGAAAGTTTAAACACTTGAGTTCAAGCCATGGCTCTGTCAACAGAGCAGTGTTCATTGCAGTGTTGTTCACCACATTGGGCCTGAGTTTCCTAATCTGTAAAATAGGACTGATGATAACTACCTAATAGAGTTATTGTGAAAGATCAGCTGAGATCATATATATTGAGAGCATCTAGCACACTGCATGGCACATGGCTTATATACAACAAATGGTGGCTATTATTAATACATCTATTAATTTAAGTCATCCTTGGTGTGTTAAAGATACAGATCAGGCTGCTATAACATAGATGCCTATATACTATAGTTATGAAAATGTGTTTTCTGCTTGTGTAACAATACAAGCAGTATACTGGCACCAAGGTATTGTACCCCCAGGTTCTCAGTGTGCTGTGACCCTACCATTCTCAACACATGGTGTCATCCCATGGTCCCAGAAGACTGCTGCAGCTCTCATCATTGCCTGATCGCTCAGCCTTCAGGAGGTGAGAAAGAGAAGGCAGGGTGCACACACTTTCTCTTTAACATCACGCCCAGGGAACTGCTCACATGACTTCTGCTCACATGCCATTGGCCATAAACTAATCACATGGCCACTCCTAACTGCAAGGGAAACTGGGACATGTAGGGTTTATGCCCTTCTAAAATAAACATTGGGGACAACTAGCAATTGGAGCCATACTTGGTGTATGAAAATGACACTTCCCACATGCCACCAGGAGCTATCTGCTTCCCTGGTGGCTCAGAGGTTAAAGCGTCCGCTTCCAATGCAGGAGACCTGGGTTCGATCCCTGGGTCGGGAAGATCCCCTAGAGAAGGAAATGGCAACCCACTCCAGTATTCTTGCCTGGAGAATCCCATGGACGGAGGAGCCTGGTAGGCTACAGTCCACGGGGTCGCAAAGAGTCGGACACGACTGAGCGACTTCACCTCACCTCACATGCCACCAGATATCCCTGTGTCTGAGCCCATTTGTGACCTACTTTGGTGTGTATGTGGTTGGGGCGGGGGGGCGGTTACAGGTGCTGAAAGGCTCAGAATCTGGTATCATGCCTTATGTGTGTCATGAAGGTACATAACTACCATATCCAAATCAGCCTTGCTTGTTCTCTGGGACTTGCTTTGGGAGGTTGCCTTTTCATGGTAAGTGGATCTTATGGTGATGAGGCAAAACCTAGACTCAGCATCTTTTTCAAATGAACTTTTTTGTTTGGTTTCTTTGGTTGTGCTGGGTCTTCACTGCTGTGCAGGGCTTTCTCTTGTTGCAGAGAGCAGGGGCTACTCTCTAGCTGTGGTGCGCAGGCTTCTCATTGCAGCGGCTCCTCTTGTTGCAGAGCACAGGCTCTAGGGCACGAGGGCTTCAGTAGTTGCCGCTCCCGGGCTCTAGAGCACAGGCTCAATAGTTGTGGCTCACCAGCTTAGTTGCTCCACAGCATGTGGGATCTTCTCTGGGTCAGGGATCGAACCCTTGTCTCTTGCATTGGCAGGTGGGTTTCTTTACCACTGAGCCACCAGGAAAGTGCTCAGCTGTCTTGATATTTGCTAAGATGCGGTAGACACTGTTGGTAGAGGTTGAACCTTGATTGCTTTTGCTACCATCTCAGTGCATGGACAGTGCCAGGCATACAGTAGATGCCTGTACATGTTGATTGATGACAACTAGACTGATTCTAATGAAAGGATCATTAGGACACAAACGATGAACCTCAGTTCACATCGTTTACTTAACAGCTCTGGATGTGATCATATGCCAATGCTTTTATCTCAGGAGTTGTAGAAGAGAGTGCTTTATGTATCAATCTTCTTCTTAAGACCAGACAACAAAACCTTCCCTGTCTCTCAGACCAGTTCTCTAATGAGGAAAAGTAGTAAGTAAAAAGATGGGGAGGAGTGGGGGAGGTACGGCATCTTTCCAGTTTGAAAGCTGTATTTAGGCTGGGACAGTTGTGCCTGTAATTATCCTGTCTGAGTTGACTTTAATAAGCATTATTTTTAATGCTTTCCTCTCAAAGGGAAAAAAGTGATTTTTGCATCCAAGTGTATAAAACAGCTTTATTCACTAAGCTTGAAAGACATAGTCATCACTGTTCGATCTGTAGCGACTCTGAGCCAGAAACCTCATATCAGAGCCTGGGCCAGAAAGTAAGAATTGATTGCTTTCAAGGAATCACAGGATTCAGGCTGGCCCAGGTCCTCCTCCTCTTCCCATGACCATCTCCCAGTGGTAGATATGTGGGAAAACAGCGCTGGATGCAAGGCAGGCAGGATCAGCCTCTTGAGAACCTGTTATTTAAACCATGTCTTCTTTCCAGGTTTAAGGCATCACCATCTGCTCATTGCCCCAGCTAGAAACCTGGGTCAATCCCTTTAACCCTGCATTCCAAGGGCCCCTACCAGGCTAATCAGCACCCTCCCTACCTTACTTCAGACCCTTCACATTCTCCTGCTTCCATTACGTTTTCTATCTTGCCACCTAACTTACCTCTCCTTTTTCTTCTCAATAAACAGTGTTTTAAAAAGGATAAAAGTAATATGACTACATTTGGAAAACAGAAAAAAAGGTAAGAAATAATCATGTATAATACTGCATCATAACAGTTATCATCAACTTTTATAACATTTCCTTTTGTAGTATTTTATTTATTTATTTAAACCACACTGTGACATGTAGGATCTTAGTTCCCCAGCCAGGGATCAAACCCACACCCTCCTGTACTGGAAGCAGAGTCTTAACCACTGGACCACCAGGGAAGTCCCTATTTCTAGTATTTTTTAATCATAAGCATAATTATTATTATAATTTTAATTATAGTTTATAAACAGCCTTTTATCTCAATGGGTTCCAAAGCCTTTTCCAAAAAATTCTAGCCAGTTCTCTAGATGTATCATTTTTTATTTTATAACTCTCCTATTATGAGATACTTTGGTGGGCTTCTAATTTTTCATATTTACAAATAGCACTGCAGTGAACATTTTCACTTGCATATGCATAAACTTTTCAGTGTTTTGAATTATTTCTTTGGGATAGATTCACAAGTTCAAAGGAAATAAAGTTTCTAATATTGCAGAATTGATATTCAGAAGTTGTACACCAATTTGTAATGCCATAAACAGTGTTTGAAAAATTTTTAATACCTATGAGTATCATGATCTTTCTGAATGTGGCTGTAAAAAAAAAAGGTTAAATTATCCATGGAAAAATTTTGTTTTATTCTTATTGGAAAAAGTAATACATAGTTGTATAAAATGAGAAAAGCCAAAAGAAAACTAAACTCAACTATAATTTTGCCCTCAGTGAACCATAAACACTGGTAATATTATGGTCTGTATTCTATCTGAAGTTTCAAGCAAATGTATATATAATTTCGTTTGCTTTCATTCTTTCTTTTCATTTCCCTTTTTTTACATTGACTAGAAATATTTTCCACATAACAGTTTTATGCTATGTTAACTTTTTAGGATATTAAATATTGTTTTCATGCAATTCCCCATTTTTGGAAATGTATGTTATTTTTCATTTTCTGCTATCTTAAATAATATTGTATGACCATGTTTATAACTAAATCTTTACATATTTTAAACAAATGAATAGATAAAGAAGTTGTGGGCATTTATACAATGGAATATTACTTGGCCATAAAAAGGAATAAATTTGAGTCAGTTGCAGTGAGGTGGATGAACCTAGAGCCTCTTATACAGAGTGAAGTAAGTCAAAAAGAAAAAAGGAAGTATCATATATTCATGCATATATGTGAAATCTAGAAAAATAGTACTGATGAACATAGTAGAGAATGGACTTGTGGACACAGTTGTGGAAGCTGAGGGTGGGATGAATTAAGAAAGTACCACTGACATATACACACTGTCATATGTAAAACAGATAGTGGGAAGTTGCTGAATAACACAGGAAGCCCAGCCTGTGATGACCTAGAGGGGTGGGATAGGGGGAAGGGAGGGAGGTTCAGGAGGGAAGGACTATATATATAATATATATTTATAAATATATAATTATGTGGTTGTACAGCAGAAACAAGCACAAAATTGTAAAGCACTTTTCCACCAATTAAAAAAAATTTTTTTTAATTTTTAATGGAAAAAAAGACTCTTGTTTGTAAGTACTCTCTCTGACTTGTGTCTTCTGCACTGGATATTTATTACAAAGTTAGTAAAGATATATATTGGAAAACTTTTAGGTAAAAACCTGTCTTGTTTGATTTGTAATTCATGTAATTAAAGAGGCAAAGACTTTTTCATATGTTTATTGGACAGTTGTACTTCCTTTGGAACTGTTTGTTACTTTCTTAAATTTTCATAGTAAAGAGTTCCAAATGGTAATGTCATAGAGATTACTAGCTGGTTACTTTAAATGTCAACTCTTTTCAAATTAATATGTACATTTTGTATGATTTCTGTCAATCTTAATGAGATATTTTGGGAATTTGGCAAAATGAGTCTAAATTTTATCTAGGAGAATAAATATTTTAAGAACAATCAAGAACATTTTAAAAGGAATCAGTTTCAAAAGGAAAGATTTTAGGTTATCAGATAGTAAAATATAAAGATATAATAATGAAAATGAAAGTGTGTAATCAGTATAAGAACAGTCAAATCAATGAAACAATAGAAATTTCAGAAACTCAAGAACATAGAATTTAGTATAATTTAGTATAGCGTATCATTAAGAGTGGGGCTTCCCTGATGGATCAGATGGTAAAGAATCTACCTGCAATGTAGGAGACCTGGATTCGATCCCTGGGTTGGAAAAATCCCCTGGAGAAGGGAATGGCTACCCACTCTAGTATTCTTGCCCAGAGAATTCCACAGACTGGCAGGGTTACAGTCCATGGGGTTGCAAAGAGTCAGACATGACAGCAAGTAACACTTTCATTTTTTACTTTAATCATTAGAGTAAAATAGTTCAGATCAGTGAGAAAAGAAAGGATTGCTTTCATATTGAAATTTCATCCTTACAATTCTAGAATAAATAAGATTTGGACACCATGTATTATTCTTTTAGTCTGTGTTTAAACTGGATATTCGATGTTTTATTTAAGACATTAGGTGCCACTAGTAAGTGACACTGATCCATATAGCTATAAAGTTTGGGTATCAGAACAGAATTTGATATCTCTAATCATCCTCTTCCCTCCCCCATTTGCCAGGAATCCAGAATCATCATATCTCCCACATTTCACAAAGCTATCTGTCCCCTCGTTTCCCACTGCACTTCCCGGGGCTCCCTACTTCCATTTAGGATTCTGCCCCGCCCATTGTCCTAACAGCCACACTGACTTTTTTTACATAAAATGTCTATCTGTTAAGTTTTATAATAAGAAGTGTAAATTGCTTAATTGGCTTTTAAAATATTATTATTGAAGTGACACGCAGAAGCTACCACTGTAACTGTTTTAAAATGTGCAATTCAGTGGCATTAAGTATATTCACAATATTGTGCAACCATCACCATTATCTAGTTCCAGAATTTTTTAATACCCCAAATGGAGATCGCATGCTTTGAAGCAGTCACTTCCCATTCTTTCCTACCTCCAGCCTCTGTAACCACTCATCTGCTCTTTGTCCCTATGGATCTGACCCACTCTGGATAGTTTATATAAATGGAACCATACCGTACATAGTCTTGTGTGACGCACTCATTATTTAGCATAATGTTTGCAAGATTCATCCATGTTAGAGCATATATCTGTACTTCATTCTTTTATGGCTGAATAATATCTCATTGTATGCATATATCACATTTTCTTTATCCATTCATCCATCAGTGAATGTTTAGGTTAATTCTACTTTTTGGCTATTGTGATAAAGCTGCTATGGACATTTGTGTACAAGTATTTGCTTGAGTATCTGTTTTCAAACAATGGACCTGTTTTTGATGGAAGAATGGAGTTGCTGAGTCATATGGTAATTTTATATTTAGCTTATTGAGGAACTGCCAAACTATTTTTCAAAGCAGCGGAATCATTTTACATTCCTACCATCAATGTGTGTATGAATGTTCCAGTTGACTCTACATCTTTCCCAACACTTACTTTTTTCCTTTTAAAAAAAATTATGGTCACTCTAGTGGTTATGAAGTGATATTCTCATTCTTTGGATTTGTATTTCACTGATGACTAATAATGTTGAGCAGTTTTTCATGTGTTTTTGACAATTTGTATGTCTTCTTTGGAGATAATCAAATTCTTTGCCTGTCTTTTAATTGGGCTATTTTTCTATTTTTCTTTTTGTTGAGTTGTGAAAGTTTTTTATACATTCTGAATACTACGCTCTTACAAGACATATGATTTACAAATATTCTCTCTCATTCTGTGGGTTGTGTTTTCACTCTCTTGACAGTATCCTTTGATGCAAGCAGTTCTTAATTTTGATGAAGTCCAATTCATCTATTTTTTCCCTTTGGTTACTTATTCTTTTGATGTCATATTTAAGAAACCACTGCCAGATTCAAACAGTTACTGTTTAGAGGAGTGAGGGAATGCAGAAACAATGAAAAGGCAGTCCAGAAACAACGGTGCAATGATGGGAAGGGTCCCGGTTCCTCCTTAAGGGATTTATATAACAATCTGATACCAATTTCTGAGTTCTTCTACAGGACCTAAGGCCTCCACTTAGGTGGAGGATGGTAACTTCAGGCTGAGCACAAGTACTTGGATCCCAGACTATTTGGTACCACAGGCTGATCATTGAGATTCCTGTTATCTCCCTACTAATCAATCAGAGGAAAGTCACACACCCTGCAGACCTCACCTCAGATTTTGCCTATAAAAATCATTCCCTGAAAATGATCAGAAAGTTTGGGTTTTTTGAACACTAGGTGCCCTGGCCTCCTTGTCTGGTGCCTTACAATAAACACTGCCCATTCCTTCAAAAAAAAAAAAAAAAAAAAAGAAAAAATAAAAAGAAACCTTTGCCAAATCCAAGGTTAAAAAAAAAAAAATCTCCCCTCTGTTTTCTGCTAAATTTAGCTCTTAAATTTAAATCTTTGATCTTTTTGAGTTAATTTTTGTATATGGTGTGAGGTAAGGGTGGAGAAGGAAATGACAACCCTCTTCAGTATTCTTGCCTGGGAAATCCCATGGACAGAGGAGCCTGGCGGGCTGCAGTCCATGGGGTCACAAAGAGTCAGATATGACTGAAGCGACTAAGCATGCATATGTGAGGTAAGAGTCCAGCTTCATTCTTTTGCATGTGTATACCCAGTTCATCTGCTCCATAGGCAGAATGTGGCCCATCTCAAAAGGTGAGAGCAGCCCTAAAATATGGGGTGGTTAGTTTTTATGAGCTCAGTAATTTTATAGGCTAATACATGGAAGGATTGTTCTAGCTATTTTGGAGAAGGGACAAGGATTTCCAGGATTTGGGCTACCACACATTTTTTGGCCTTTAACAGCCTCAGAACTGTCATGGTGCCGATGGGATGTCATTTAGCTTGCTAATGTATTAAAAGGAGCTTATAATAAGGCTCAAAGCCTGCTGGAAGTCTAATCTTCCACCATTTGGGGTGTAATTAGTTGTGTTTTATCTATAGTGGTTCTACCATTCTTTTAAAGGTTGCGCCCTACCCACTTCCCTCCTGTTTCAACCTGAGGTCTCCTCAGGCCCATAAAACTCTTTACCGCCCCACAGCCTTTGCACATGCTCTTCCCCCACCTTCCATATCTCTTCTTGTTACATGTCACCTAGTTAAATGTGACTCATCTGTTGGGGAGCCTTACCTAAATCATCAACCTACATATAGTAGTTAGGTTTCCTCTGGTTATTCTCTTTCATAATTCTTTGAAGTTTCTTGATAGCAGTGACTCTGTTGTAACTCATTATTGATATGGAGCCCAGCTGGCTCCTACTGGGGTCTTAGGGAGGGGTAGCCTGGTGTGCTGCAGTCCATGGGGTTGCAAAGAGTCAGACACGACTGAGACACTGAACAACAACAAGGGTGTTGTCACTAATTATTGATATGACTTTTGGTTTAGTCTTGCTTTTCCCATGGACTTTTGGTATCATGATGGTAGGTGCCATGTCTGTCTTTAGTTAACCACTAAAACCTCTGCCTGGCTAGACATCTTTCACATGATAGATACTTGGTCAATATTTACCCAAAGTATGAAGGATAATAGTAGCTAGTAAATAGAACTGGGAAGATTTCTATATTTCTTAAGATGTAAAATGGTTAGAGTAATTTAAAATTGTCTATTCCTTAAATAGACAATTAAAAGACGCTTGCTCCTTGGAAGGAAAGTTATGACCAACCTAGACAGCATATTAAAAGGCAGAGACATTACTTTGCCAACAAAGGTCTGTCTACTCAAGGCTATGGTTTTTCCAGTAGTCATGTATGGATGTGAGAGTTGGACTATAAAGAAAGCTGAGCACCAAAGAATTGATGCTTTTGAACTGTGGTGCTGGAGAAGACTCTTGAGAGTCCCTTGAACTGCAAGGAGAGCCAACCAGTCCATCCTAAAGGAGATCAGTCCTGGATGTTCATTGGAGGGACTGATGTTGAAGCCGAAACTCCAATACTTTGGCCACCTGTTGCAGAGAGCTGACTCATTTGAAAAGACCCTGATCCTGGGAAAGACTGAGGGCAGGAGGAGAAGGGGAAGACAGAGGATGAGATGGTTGGATGGCATCACCAGCTCAATGGACATGGGTTTAGGTAAGCTCTGGGAGTTGGTGATGGATAGGGAGGCCTGGCATGCTGCAGTTCATGGGGTCGCAGAGTCGGACACGACTGAGCGACTGAACTGAACTGAACTGATTCTTTAAATGGCTCAAGCAACATGCTTAAAAGCGTAGTTGATCCCCAGACTGGTCAGTTTTCATAATACTTATTTTTGTTTTAAAAAATGTTTTTTAAATGCTGGAGAGGGTATGGAGAAAAGGGAATGTTGATAGGAATGTAAGTTGGTGCCACCACTGTGGAAGACAGTATGGAGGTTCCTCAGAAAACTAAAAATAGAATTACCATATGATCCAGCAATCCCACATCCAGACAAAACTGTAATTCAAAAAGATATATGCACCCCTGTGTTCATAGCAGCACTATTCATGATAGCCAAGATATGGAAACAACCTAAATGCCCATTGACAGATGAGATGGATAAAGAAGTACATATGTACAACGAAATTTTACTCAGCCATAAAAAATAATGGAATAATGCCATTTGCAGCAACATGGATAAAACTAGAGATTATCATACTAAGTGAAGTAAATCAGAAAGAGAAAGACAAATATCATGTGGTATCACTTATATGTGGAATGTAAAATATGACGCAAACGAACCTATCTATGGGACAGAAACAGAATCAGGGACACAATAGACTGGTGGTTGCCAAGCGGGAGGGAGCTGGATTGGGAGAGGGTTGGACTGGAGTTTGGAATTCGCAGATGCAAGGTGTTGTATAAAGGATGGATAAACAACAACGTCCTGCTGTATAGCACAGGGAGCTATATTTAGTATCCTGTGATAAACCATAGTGGAAAGAATATGAAAAAGAATGTGCATATATATATGTATAACTAAGTCACTTTGCTGTACCGTTGTAATTAACACAGCATTGTAATTCAGCTATAGTTCAATAAAAAATAAATTTTAAAAATGTTTTTTGAGTTGTATGTGGTATTCTACATTTTCCTGTCTCTCATACCTCTAACTTTCACTGTTAAGTATAGTGATTTTACTCTGTTTATTCTTAAATAGGCTTTCCAAAAATATATGTTTTCAGTTCAGTTCAGTCGCTCAGTCGTGTCCGACTCTTTGCAGCCCCATGAACTGCAGCATGCCAGGCCTCCCTGTCCATCACCAACTCCTGGAGTTCACTCAGACTCACGTCCATCGAGTCAGTGATACCATCCATCTATCTCATCCTCTGTAATCCCCTTCTCCTCCTGCCGCAACCCTTTTATTTGTGTGCAGTTGAAGCTTTGATTTTCTTTTGGACCTAAGCATTTTAATAGGTTTTCTTTAAATTATAAACTCTGTTTACATTTACACTTTTACTATTTACTTTTAGTTGTAGAGCCTAATGGTCAGCCTATATCCTTTCTGATATTGGAGCTATATTGTAACTTAATATATGGCCACCTATAAAAAATATATTATGTTCAGATATGGAGAAATATCAAGTTCAATACTTTTCTGAAAATATCAAGATAGATCTCTTCTTATTAATTTTACCTGATACTCAATGAGATTTTTTGAGCTTAAGACTCAATTTCTTTCATAGTTATTTTCCTATGTTCTTTCCTGAAATTTCTATTTTGAATTTGTGTAGATAATACATTTTTCCTCCATGTCTCTCTCTCTCTCTCTTTTTTTTTTTTTTAAATAAGAGTCAAATAGGATGAGGCAGTAAGACAGGACAGTTTACTGGACGTAAGGCAAATTATTTAAACTCTTTCTGCTCAATTCTCCATCTTTAACATTGGGATAGGAGAGTACCTACATTATGTGAGGATTAAAGGAGATAAAGTGTCATTTGCGGTTTGTCTCTGAGAAGCAGCCATACTTGGCTGGTGCTGGTATCTCCAGTTCAAAGCAAGAGTCACATGGGCCTGGGACCCAGAGTGGAGACCAACATTTCATGAAATTGAAACATCTGCATGTCCTCTCTGACTAAACTGAGTTCAGCTGCTGAAGAAGGTGGGCAGGAGATATGGTTGTTGGGTAGATGTTTGAACTTGGTTGGCAATCTTTTTCAGAAGGCACCTTATATATCTAATATACATGGGTATCATGAGAGACTTTTTCACCTGACTATTAATTCATCATCAGTCCAAATGTGATAAATAAGGGACATTCTGCTTATACTATGCCCATGACATTGACCTCACTGTTGAGAAACAAGACGTGGCTAGTTTGTAATGATTTTGTCCTTAAGGATGCACAGCACTTCCAGGACTCACCACTGTCTGGCCTCAGGAGTTTTGTGTCTGCTGGGTTTGTTCACTCTGCAACCCACCCAGCCATCTCTAGCTGTATATCCTCCTTCCTCAGCATCACCTATGAGTCAAGAGTAGAGTAAATGATGAAGCCTCTGAGTGGAGTTGCTCTTTTCTTTGAGACCCAATAGGTAAAAAACTTGCTACTCTCATGTTCTTGTTCTGGGGCTAGGTCACTGGAAATTAGTTTTAGTAGTAAGTTTCCTGGATGATGTATAAGCCAGCCCATGACTACGCTGCAACCTTGCAAGAGGAGTTTTTTACAACTGGTGCACATGCAGAGAGGCGTGATCATTTGTTTGACTGATTCAATGTTGGCCTTTTGCTGTGTGCCATCACCATGCTGAACTTGGTGTGGGTTAGAGGCTGCTACTGAAGCAGGGGGAATAGTGGATATGAAGTTAGGAGACCTCGGTGGGAGTAAGATAAGCCTCTTAATTTTTCCACCCTCT
Source organism: Cephalophus harveyi (assembly GCA_006410635.1). NCBI lineage: Eukaryota > Metazoa > Chordata > Mammalia > Artiodactyla > Bovidae > Cephalophus > Cephalophus harveyi. Next base: position 157,312 of record SJYT01045621.1, read on the forward strand.
AGTTCTCTTGACTGTAAAATGAGACTAATAATATCTACTTTCTCATGCTGTTGTGAAAATTAGATAAGATGATGGATATGAACTTGAGTGGTGCCTGGAATTTAGTGGGCATTCAGAACACCTGAGTTGATTGAATAAAATGAAGCCCAAACCCTCATGGGGAGATAGCACACATTTGAACAACTTTATTACATGGTAGAAAGTAATAGATGCTGTGCTTTAAAATTTCTGGCCATGTAAGACTGGTTCAGTGTGCTAAAATCAATCAATGAAATCCACTATGTTAACAAATAAATAAGAAAAGTCACAATTATATCAATAGATGCAGAAATAGAATTTTATAAAGTTCATCATTAATTCACAATAAATACTCTTAACAAACTAGAAGAGAAATAGAAAGAGACTCTCAGAAATGGAAAAAAGATATGCCTTTAACCTGAGGTAGATCTCAAAAGCTGTTATTCCATTTGCATGACATTCTGGAAAAGGCAAAACTTGTAATGAAGGATCAGTAGTCCCCAGGGTTAGGGGTCAGGGGCTAGAATGATTGATAAAGAGCATCTACCAAAATTTGCAGCTAACATCATACCGCATGGTGAAAAGTTGAATGCTTTCTCCCATAATCAGAGAGAGAGCATTCCTATTCATTATTGTACTGAAAGTCCTAGCAAGTGCGATAAAGCAAGAAAGAGTAATTGAAAGCATTCAAGTTGGAAAGGAAGAAATAAATTTATCTATACTCATAAAAGACATGATTGGTTACATAGAAAATCCAAAGAACTATCAATAAAAAGCTCTTGGAACTAATAACTGAGCTGTATTATGGGACATAAGGTAAACACTAAAAAAAAAAAATTGGAAACTGAAATTTAACATGCAGCCCATTTACAATACTCCCTCCTATTTTAGACATAAATATAACAAAATATCTACTGAAAACGATAAAATGTTGATGAAATAAGTCAAAGAAAGACTAAATAAATGGGGAGACATACCTGATTCATGAACTGAAAGAGTCAATATTTGCTGTCAATTCTCCCCCAAGTGATCTATAGATATAATGTAATCCCGATCAAAATCCAAGCAAGATTCCTTATAGATATCAAAAACTTTATTCTAAAATTCATATGGGAAGGCAAAGGAACTAGAATAGTGAAAACAATTTTGAAAAAGAAGGACAAATTTGGAAGAAACCAATCACGACAAGGTAATATTGGCAAAAGGACAGTCACATTGATCAATGGAACAGCATAGAGAGCCCAGAGATAGACTCAGGCAAATAGAATCAACTAATTTTTGACAAAAGGACAAAGGCAATTCTTTGAAGAAAGGGCAGTGGTTTCAACAGTGGTTCTGGAATAGATGGACTTACATGTGCAAAAAAAGTGCCTCCATCCTAAATCTCAGACCATATCCAAATATTAAATCAAAATGGATCAGAGGTATAAATACAGAGCATAAAACTTAAAACTCTTAGAAGAAACCATAAGAGAAAATCTTCATGATCTTAGATTAGGCAGAGAGCTCTTAGAGATGACAAAAGTGCAATCCATTTTTTAAAAAATGGTAAGTTGAACATAAGCCAAATGTAAAACTTCTGTTCTGCGAAAATGAAAGTCTCTCAGTCATGTCTGACTCTTGGCAACCCCCTGGACTCTACAGTCTGTGGAATTCTCCAGGCAAGAATACTGGAGTGGATAGCCTTTCCCTTCTCCAGGGGATCTTCCCAACCCAGGAATCAAACCCAGTCTCCTACACTGCAGGCAGATTCCTTACCAGCTAGGCCACCAGGGAAGCCCTCTGTTCTGCAAAGAACTTCCTAAATAGAATGAGAAGACAGCCCAAACACTGGGAGAAAATACCTGCAAATCATATAATGAACAAAGGAGTTGTATCCAGACTATACAAAGTATTCTCAAAATTCAACAATGAGAGACCAAAGAACCTGATTAAAAATAGGCAAAAGTTGTTAATCCCTGGAAGTCCAGTGGTTGAGACTCTGAGCTCTCACTGCTGAGGGCCTGGGTTCAATCTCTGGTTGGGGAACAAAATTCCACAAGCCTCATGGAGCTGCCAATAAATAAATAAGCAAAAGTTATATGGAACACAAATAAACCCATGGAAAGATGCTTGACCTCATAAGTCATAAGGAAAATGCAAATTAAGACCACATTAGATACCACTATACACCTATTAGAGTAGCTAGAAAAATACCACCAATGCCAAGTGGATGAGGATGTGCAGCACCTAGAATTCTACTTTGCTAATGAGAATGAAAATGGTTGAAACCCTCTGGAAACAGTTGGCAGTTTCTTAGGCAGTTTCTTAGGAATTTATTCTTGGCAAATGACTTAGCACTACTACTCCCAGGCATTTGTCCCAAAGAAATGAAAACATATGCTTACACAAAATCCTACATATGGATATGTATAATAGCATTATCTATAATCACCAAAAATTGGGGAAAAACTCAAATGTCCCTCAGTGTGTAAATGGATTAAAAAAAAATAACTTGTACATTCATATAATGGTATATTACTCAGCAATGAAAAAACAACAAACTATTAATGCATGTAATAACTTGGATGGATCTTAAATATACTATATACTAAGTGAAAGAAACCAGTTTCAAAAGGTTATATACTGTATGATTTCATTTATTAATATGTCACATCCTGGAAAAGGCAAAACGGTAGTAATAGGGAACAGATCAGTGGTCACCAGAAGTTAGGGGTAAGGGATGGTCTGACTGCAAAGGAATTGCATGAGGGAGTTTTGGGGTTTTGATGGAAATGATTGTCCTATGTGTTAGTCATTCAGTCGTGTCCAACTCTGCAACCCCATGGACTGTAGCCCACCACGCTCCTCTATCCATGGAATTCTCCAGGCAAGAATACTGGAGTGGGTAGCCATTCCCTTCTCCGGATCTTTCTGACTCAGGGATCAAACTCGGGTCTCCTGCATTGCAGGCAGATTCTTTATCACTGAGCCACCTGGGAAGATCTCCTTTATCCTATAGTGAAGTCACTCAGTCGTGTCCGACTCTTTGTGACCCTATTGCATGTAGCCTGCCAGGCTTTTTCACCCATGGGGTTTTCCAGGCAAGAATACTGAAGTGGGTTGCCATTTCCTCCTCCAGGGGATCTTCCTAACCCAGGGATCAAACCCTGGTCTCCCACACTGCAGGCAGACTCTTTACCGTCTGAGCCACCAGGGAAGCCCCCCTTTATCCTATAAATAGTAGCAATTACTTACAAGAATTACAAGAATCAATGAATATCTTAAAATTCATAGAATTATACAGTTAAAAGTTTTTATTGTGTTTTAATTTTTTAAAACTCTGGCCAGAATCTGAACAAAGAGAAGGCAGGTGGCCACAGGGCATTGGCCCCTACGTGTCTGGTGTTGAATCACCTTCCTTAGGAAGGGGGTTCAGCGCTGAGTTTGGTAGCACGCTCAAGCCTCTCAAATTCAGCTCCCTTTAAATGTGGGGTTCGTTTGCTACCTCAAACCAAAATGGCACGTGGTAAGTGTTTTCACATGGGTACCATTTCTGTGCATCTAATGGGTTTCAGGGAAACGCTGTAGGTGGGTTGGGTGCAGACATGTGGATGAGCTTTCTCCAACTACTGAGGACTGCAGGCCACACAGGCCTGAGTGAATGCAGTGGCACAGATGGGACTGCACTGGGACCACACAGATGCACAACCTGCTTCAAATCTTTCCGAGCCAGAAATTCCCGGCAACTAAGAGGAAACAGAGAGGCAGCCTGGGGTGCTGGAAATATCACTGGCCTGGAGACAAGGGAAGGTTTGGTGAGATGGTGGGCTGGGTAATGAAAGGGATGCAGGAAGTCAGGCCTAGGTTCCCTGTGCCCAGTAACGGCCAGAGCTGTTCCACTCTGATTCTTTTATAGACTGGGCCTCTGCAAGATGCCCTCTATTTAAAGATCAGCTTTCTGCTGCTTTAGACAAGGTTTAATCACTACAGGGGGCTTCCCTGGTAGCTCAGCTGGTAAAGAATCTGCCTTCAATGCAGAAGACCCTGGTTTGATTCCTGGGTCAGGAAGTTCCCCTGGAGAAGGGATAGGCTACCCACTCCAGTATTCTTGGGCTTCCCTGGTGGCTCAGATGGTAAAGAATCCACATGCAGTGCAGGAGACCTGGGTTCGATCCCCAGGTTGGGAAGATCTCATGGAGGAGGACATGGCAACCCACTCCAGTATTCTTGCCTGGAGAATTCCCAAGGGCCAACCTGGGTGGATGGATGAGGCTGCAGGACTTGCCATCAGTTGGATGACCCCGAAGACAGGCCAGTAGGTTGGGTGGAGGTGGGTGGTCAAGTTGAAAGTCAAAGACCTGGCAAACAGATGGGGATACAGGACAGAGAAACTGAGGCATGGGCTTATTGATGGACCCTCTGCCAAGTCAAGGAGAAGGCAATGGCACCCCACTCCAGTACTCTTGCCTGGAAAACCCCATGGATGGAGGAGCCTGGTAGGCTGCAGTCCATGGGGTCGCTAAGAGTCGGGCAGGACTTGAGCGACTTCACTTTCACTTTTCACTTTCATGCATTGGAGAAGGAAATGGCAACCCACTCCAGTATTCTTGCCTGGAGAATCCCAGGGATGGAGGAGCCTAGTGGGCTGCCGTCTATGGGGTCGCACAGAGTCGGACACGACTGAAGCGACTTAGCAGCAGCAGCAGCAGCTGCCAAGTCATGCTCTGGCTACAAAGTCCAGTTTCTTTTGTGAAGTCCAAATCCTTCTGTTATGGATGATTTGGGGCCCCTGTCAAACATTTGATGGGTTTCCTTTGTCACTGCCACACATTGGGGCAGGTCGACTCCCGAAATCTGGGCAAACAGTGCCACATGTTAAACCTGAAGACAGGGAAGAAGACTTTGTGGTAATGCTGAATCTGCCAGCCCTGTGTTATCAGTTAGAGGTTCCTTGGCCATTTTTTGGTTTGTTTCTGAAGCATTTTTGAACCCTTTATACATCAGGAGTTAAATGAGATCTTCTGTGCCCCACACCGTTAAGACCAAGAGGAAGCACTTATAAACTCCCCCTCACCCCAGGTCTTATGAGGTCTTTGTGAGCTGGGGTCAGAGCCAGCTTTCATGGACGAGACCCTGTGACCCTGCACTCAGAGGACCCCCTCTTTGGTGTGATGCTCTGTTGTCATTAAATTCTTAAGACTTATGAATGAGAGGATCCATATTTTTATTTTGCACCAGACTCTTCAAATCGTAGCCAGTGTTGCCTGGCATTTTAGGCCTGAATTATTGCTATTACATTTTAATTTTTATGTTGTATATCTTAACTGTCAAAAGTGTACTTGAAAATTATAGTCAGTCTTATAACTCAGACTTAGAGTGATTATTTGACCTTTTTGCCTAACTTGCTGCCAATCTAAGTGTAGGAGAAGGTGGACTGTGAGCCAACAAACAACTTTTTAAAATCCATGTGTGGGCTGTGGTCATGGAAAAAAATATAAGACACAAATGGATATATAATTGAGTTTTGGGGGGATTTTTACATTCTCATGAAATCACTCTTTCGTTGAACAGACACTATATTGGGTGACTTTTGGGTTCCATGCCCTGTGCTGAAGAAGGGAATACAGAGAGACATAGCACAACACCTGCCCTCAAGTAACTCCCTGTCTAATTAAGTATTTCTCCGACTTTTTAAACATCAGCACAGAGTATGGAAAAGCCATGTAGTCCACATACAGAAAAGGTGAAACAGTAGTTTCACAGTACTACTTAATATGAAACAATACTACTTACAGTGCGTTCTATTTTTTATTGTTTCATTTTTTTAAATGCTGGTTATACCACATGAAGTTGATTTCACAACCCATTAGCCTAAGTTTTAAAAGCATTGCTGTGGGACTTCGCTGGTGGTCCAGTAGTTAAGACTCCATGCTTCAGATTCAGGGGGTATGGGGAACTAAGATCCACATGCCATGTGGTGTGGCAAAAAAATTTCTTTAATTTTTAATAAAAATAAAAAATAAAAGCACTGCCATAATGGGAAAGATTAATGTGTAAGCAAATAATATTTTGATAATAGGTAAGGGTGATGTGGACTTCGCAAATGAGTGTTATTTGCTCTGAGTCCTGAAGGATAAGGAGCTTTCCAGGGTGAGAAGGTGGCTATGGAAATGAGAAATTCCAGACCCAGGGGCCATGTCTGTGACTGAAGAAAGGTAAGCATTCTGTGGGTCGTGGGCACCTGGGAGCTGTCCTGGAAAGGAACATATAGTGGGAGGCTCAGCATGCCAGGCAAGGAGCTCCTTCACTATCCTGTGTAAGCCATCAGAAGATTTTTTAAAACAGTTTTATTTGAAGTATCATTTATACATTGTAAAATTCACCCATTCTAAGTGTACAGTTTCTTGATTTTTAGTAAATTTATACAGCTGTGCAACCACCTCCATGATCCAGTTTTAAGACCTTTCCATCAGTCCAGAAATTTCCCTTGTTCCCATTTCCAGTCAATCCCCAATCCTACCTCCAGCCCCAGGCACCACTGACCTGCTTTTTGTCTCTATAGATCTATCTTTTCTAGAAAGTTCACACAAATTCATACATTACATGATGTTTTATGTCCAGCTTCTTTCCGATGACATCATGTTTCTGAGATTTATCCGTGTTGTTGCATGTATTACATTCCACTGATTGGATATACCACAGTTTATCCATCAGCCAATTGATGGACATTTGGACTGCTTCCAGTTTGGGGCACTGTGAGCCTTGCATCCAGGTCTTTGTGTGGACATTTGTTTTCATTTCTCTGGGGCAATCCTAGGAGTTGAATTGTTGCCACAATGGCTTCTGCAGCGGCTGCACCATCTCACATTCCTATCAGCAACCTCCAAGAGTCCCAAGAGTCTCCGTGTCTGCTGGGGGCTGTGAGCAGAGAAGGGACAGGATGGGGATTGCATTTAAAGAGATTGCTCCAGCTGCAGGGTGGGGGTTGACTGGGAGGGAGGGGGCTGAGGCAGAGGCAAAGGGAGAAATCAAGGACTTGGGCTCAAACTAAGGCTGTGGGTGCTTAAAGAGGAGAAACGCACGTGCTGGGGCCAGGAGTCAAAAGGACAGGAGCCACAGAGCACTTCTCCTACTGGCTCCGCGGCACACAGTGAACAAGAGGGAGGGAGAAGGTGATGGCCTGAGAGCAGAACTTGCACCTACACTGGGGCGATGGTGCTGAAGCCCCTGGCCCATCTCACGTTCCATCAAGTACATTGGGCTCAGCACTCACATCCCTCAGGACTGTTCACAAATCCTCTGAAGGAAGTGGTTTCCAGTCCTGGATTCCATCTGAATCACCTGGGAAACTCTAAAATCTGCTGACTGCTCCTGGTGATCATCATGGGTGCAGCCAGGACATAGAAAGGTTTAAAGATCCCAGGTGAGTGCAGTGTGGACCTGAGTGAACACCACCCTCCAGGCAAGTTCACCGACTCTGGTACACATGCTGCTAACCCCTGGGGAGTTTGACAAGCTGCAGATGCCTGGGTCTTATCCAGACCTTTTGGTATAATTGGCAAAGGGTGATGGCCAGAACTTAAAAAATCTCCACAGGTGATCATATTGTGAGGCCAAGTTTGAGAACCACTGCTCGAGGCAGTTTGTTTGGAACCAAGAGTCAGTTCTGAGCAGATGCTTCCGATGCCAGCATTTCCTATGTGTGTTCTTGATTCTCTTGGATTTCAGAAGTAGATCAAGAAATCTTTTTTTTTTTCTTTTGAAATGCACAGATCATTTTTCCAAAGCAATTTTATAGTACATGTTGTTAAAAAAAATAAAATCGGATTCCAGTGTACATGTTCTATAAATCCATCTGGTTCATATATAATATTTACAAATACAGATACCAAAAGAATTTAAAGATGTTTGTGGGTAAGGAAGCAGCATATTAGCTGTGTGTTGCCTACTCTGTGGTCTACACAACATATGTGTACATAAACACACATCAGACACTTATGATGAACTGAGTAACTATAGGTAAAACAGTTTATTTTGCCAGGATCCCAGATCATAATGGAAAGCTCATTTATGCATACTTTTCTGGCCTAAGTATTTTCAGACAGTAAATTAAATAAACAAAAATGATGGCTTGTACCTTTTAGTTCCTCCAGGTGTTTGGCACTTGTGCATTTCTACCCATGAAACTCAAGTATCTTTTAACTCTTACAGCAGTAACTTAATAAAGAGGCTGGTTTTATTTTTTAAAGTTGGATTGTTTTACCAAATGCCCTGCATGTTAAGTTCTCTAGGTACTATTTGCAATCTTCAAACTTAATGCCTTAATCCCTTGGTGTGGTCCAGAGCAGAGTCTCAGGGGGAGGCAAGTGCCACAGAGGAGCCTTGCCTCTGCTTGTTTTCGGCCCTGGGATTATGACACATTGGCTAAGGTTTTTTGAGGCCTGACCAGAAGCCTTGGGTCAATTTTAGGTCAACTTCAGTTTTTATTCACTGTGGCCATCAGGGAACTCTAAGCCTATAGTGGGCACATAGACCAGTTCCCCCAGGCATAAACGGAGGCGTACCCCACCATTCTCCCTCTCCCTGGGTCCAGTTTCTCGGTGACCTCAGGTCTAGGTCAATTTCTTGACTTCTGCATCTGGAACAGTGGAAATGATCCTGAGCCTGGCCTCAGAGGGGGCTGATGAGTAACGGAGAGCACAGGGTCTCCGCTGCTGCTGCCGCTATGTCACTTCAGTCGTGTCCAACTCTGTGTGACCCCATAGACGGCAGCCCACCAGGCTCCCCCGTCCCTGGGATTCTCCAGGCAAGAACACTGGAGTGGGTTGCCATTTCCTTCTCCAATACCGGAAAGTGAAAAGTGAAAGTGAAGTTGCTCAGTCGTGTCCAACTCTTCACGACCCCATGGACTGCAGACTACCAGGCTCCTCCATCCATGGGATATTCCAGTCAAGAGTACTGGAGTGGAGTGCCATTGCCTTCTCTGCTAGGGGGCCCCAAGTGGGACAGTGGCATCCTCAGGGCCTGTTTCCTTGGAACTCAGAGCAGCACCAGGGCTATAGGCTCGGAGGCTGGGTTCCCTAATCAGGGACTGCCCCCTTCCCCCACCCTACCACACCTTCACTCTCTTACTAGGAAGGCTCATGGGTGGGGCTTGTACTGGATCCAGGTTGACATAGATGAGGGCCAGCTGCTGGTGCCCTCCAGCTTCTGGTCACTGTGCTTCTTTCCTCGCCTCTCCCCTCTGCCCAGGCCTGTTTCATCCAAGGTAGAGCATAGAAAGTCAGAAGGTGATTATGACCACACCACCACCCCACCTCCTACCAGGAATGACACGAAAGAGCAAGAGTGTGGTCCACTGAGGTGGAGGCGATTGTACTGTCTCAAGGAACATTGTACCTGGAGACAAACATCCCAAGTTCAAGTACCCTTTCTATCACTTCAGAGCTCTGTGATCCTTGGGGAGCAGACAGCTGGGAAGAAAGGAGTTCTCATGCGATGAGGCTCCGAGAGTACTCTGCAAACTGCGTAGGCTAGACTGACCCTGATTCCACTACCTTCCGCTGTGCAGCTTTGACTGACAAAGTGTATACTTCCTTTGCAAAATGGGGGTATCTCCCCTCAAATATTAAAGGAGTGGAACCCATCAGGAGTTTAGCACAGTTTCCAGACAGTTAAGCACCTGATCAACGTTAGCTGCTAGTTCTGTGCCCTATGCAGGTGCACTGTGAGGTAAGCAGGGCTCATCTCTGGGTTCCCACCCTCTTAGCTCAGTATGGATGGCTTAACATGTCACCAGAGGCCACACAATAGCACCATGAGAAAAGCAGCAGCTCATCCACCATCCTGGTGCTTTTGTTCTGAGGCATTCCTGGTGAAACCTAGAGTATGGTACAATCTGGGGAAAGCAAATGGGGCATTTCCAGGTGATTTTCAGCAGAGATGGTGTTCTGGGCCTTCTTGCTATGAAACAGCCTCACCGCCCAGCCTGCCCCTCTGCCTCTGCTCTTTCTGCCCTTCCAACCACCCTGATCCCCCAGGTCTTCTGTCTCCTCAGTCTCCCTGCCTCAGCCTTGGCCTCGGGCACCACTGGCAGACTCCCAACTTAGCGCCCTGCCTCTATCTCTGTCTCTCCACACTGTCAACACAGCCAAACACCAGGCACGTGAGTCTGGGACTCACAATCCCCCTCCTGAGATGGCATTCAAGGCCATTGGCTTCCTCATCCGCTTCTTTGCTGGATGCCCTTTGTGCCCTCTCTTTCAACTCTTGCCAACCTCTGAATGCCCTGCCCTGAGCGCTGGTGTGTCCACTGAGGCTCAGTTAAAATGTTACCAGCTCTATGAAGCCAACCCTGGATGCCCAGGAAGAATTAAACTGATTATCTCTGCCCTCTCATAATGCCTGGGACACTGTAATGCTGTCAGAATGGCGTGTGTGGCTGCCTCTCCCGCTGTTTTGTGAACCTACCCAAGATCCTATTATTAACAAATACAACAGTAAAAAGAATGACAGTCAGCATATTCCATGTTAACTAGATGGCAGACATTGTGCTAAGTGATTCTCATACAAGATCTGATTCATTCCTCTGAAGCAAGGCCAGGAAGTTGCGGGAGGCTGTTGCTGCTGCTAAGTCTGCTGCTAAGTCACTTCAGTCGTGTCCGACTCTGCGACCCCACAGATGGCAGCCCATCGGGCTCCGCCATCCCTGGGATTCTCCAGGCAAGAACACTGGAGTGGGTTGCCATTTCCTTCTCCAATGCATGAAAGTGAAAAGTGAAAGGGAAGTTGCTCAGTCATGTCTGACTCAGCGACCCCATGGACTGCAGCCTACCAGGCTCCTCTGTCCATGGGAGTTTCCAGGCAAGAGTACTGGAGTGGGATGCCATTGCCTTCTCCATGCGGGAGGCTAAGGGGAGCCTTTTCTATGGCTGCCCCAAAAACATACCATCTAAGTAAAAACAGTGCTCTTGCATGCAACTGAGACTTCAAAAACAGCTCCCACCTCACCACCCTGAAACCAGATTGCCTCCCTTCCCTATACTTTTCCTAATGAGAAATTCTGGAATGCTAGGGCCTAGGCGATAAGTCCTATTATTGTCCAGTCCTAGAGATGAGGAAACTGAGTCTTAGAGAGCTGAAATCCCCGCCCCCAGGTCACAAGGCAGAGCCGGAACTGGAATCCCGCATGTCAGCCACCATAAGCCTGTAGTTAAAATCAGGGGCCTCAACTGCCTTTCTGTGTGCCCAGCTCTGGGCTCGGCTCCAGGCTTAGCTTTGCTGAGTTCAGGTTTGAACTTGGGACTCCTGAACCATCTCACGTACAGTTGAAGATCACTTCTGGTCCCGGTGGAGACCCTCTGTTCCCTGGTTTTCATGTATGCAAATAACCAATTCAGAGTGAACTTTGGCCAAGGAGGTAATTCAGCTCCAATCTCTTGCCCTTACCACTTTCCACTTCATCTGCTGATTAAAAGGGAAGAGAAAAAAATATAATACACACATCCCCCAGGGGTCCAAAGCTGCAGGATCTGGTTCCAGAAAGAGAAAGTTTATTAGCTGTCAAAGAAATTTCTCTGTGACCCCAAAGTAATTTCCCCAGAGAGACACAAATCTCCAGAAGCCAAGAGGAGATGAAAAGATTATCGCTCATCCTGCTGGGCTAGCGGCCCCTGATTCCGGCGCCATTCAGAGTCTGGATTGGTGCCTACCCCCTCCCTCAACCTCAGAGGCTCCTGCAAAACTTGGGGTCCACAGAGCCAGCTGCAGGGTCAGTTGTGGGGTGCCCTGTGTGAGCCTTACTTTGGGCGCAGAGATAGACGGGACAGGTTGGGCAGGGCACTCTGCAGTTCAGAAGGGAATCATAGCCTTTCAGGGAGGGCTTGGAGATTTGAATTCAGACTGGGTTTGATTCCACCTCTATTAAATTCCAACTCTGTGGTCCTGAGAAAATTATATCCTCTCTCCACCATCAGCCCAGGCCTGAGTTTCCTGGGCTGTAAAATGGATGTGTGGGAAAGGTGCCCAGTCTCCCTGGGAGCACAGTTCTCCTTCAACAGCACCATCACAAAATCCCCTGCCCACATGATGGACAAGGTGAGGTCACCAGACTGGAGTCCTGAGACATGTCCCCAGAGGGAGCACTTACTCTGGACTGAGGCTCAGCCCAGGCTGGTCTCTGGGCTGGGCAGCCTCCACTGCCCTTGGCCAGCCTCACCATTTTACAGATGGGGAGTGAAGTTCCATGCCCATCAGTCACACAGCCACCACATGTTCCAAGTCCGGTCGAGTCATTTCTCCCAACCCCACTGCGGGGTCTATCTTGGTGGGACCACGTGAGGCCACAGCATCTGTCTAGAGAGGAGCTGCCTGGGGCCACTGAGAGTGTGCTGAGGAGACGCGGGAAAAGCAGCAGAGTAGGCAGGTCGTGTTCCACCACTTTCCCGTGATGCAGCTTTGAGTGTGAGTGCTTGACCTTGGGCACACTACTTAGCCTCTGTCAACCTTGATTTCCCCATCTGTAAAGCTTCCCTGGTGGCTCAGACAGTAAAGAATCCGCCTGCGATGTGGGACACCTGGGTTTGATCACTGGGTTGGGAAGATACCCTGGAGAAAGGAATGGCAACCCACTCCAATATTCTTGCCAGGAGGATCCCATGAACAGAGGAGCCTGGCAGGCTACAGTCCAGGGGGTCGCAAAGAGTAGGACACAACTGAGCAACTAACACTTTCTTTTCACTTTCAAAGCAGAGATAATAATATTACCTGCATCATGGGGGTGTTGGGAGGGTGTATTTGTATGCTCAGGCTGCCATTACAAAATAGTGCACACTATTTGGGTGGCTCAAACAACGTAAATTTATTACATCACAGTTCTAGAGGCTAGGCATCCAAGATCAAGGTGTTAGCAGGTTCAGTTCCTTCTGAGGCCTCTCTCTTTGCCTGAAGATGGCCACCTTCTCCCTGTGATTTCAAATGGTGTTCCCTCTGTGATTGTCTGTGTCCTGATCTCCACTTCTTATAAAGACAACAGTCATTGGATGAAGGACCACCTTAATAACCTCATTTTAACTGATTGCTTCTTGACTGGCCCTATCTCCAAATACAGTCAAATTCTGAAGTTCTAAGGGGTGGGAACATCACTGTATGAATTTGGGGCAACATAGTTCAGCCCATAACAAAGGGTTAAAAGAGGGAGAGTATGGTATATGAAAAATAAATAGTTGGTCTTTGTCCCTGGTTCCTGGTACACAGCTCTTAAAACCCTTGGAATACCCAGTATTAAAAGTCTTTTGTGGGACTTCCCCATAGCTCAAATGGTGAAGAATCTGCCTGCAATGCAGGAGACCAGGGTTCAATCCCTGGGTTGGAAGGTCCCCTGGAGAAGGCAATGGCAATCCACTCCAGTATTCTTGCCTGGAGAATCCCATGGACAGAGAAGCCTGGTGGGCTACAGTATGTGTGGTCACAAAGAGTCAGACACGACTGAGTGATTAACATGTGCGCACGCACACACACACACACACACACACACATACACGTCTTCTGTATGCTAATAAGATGACTGGTGGATGAGGGGGCCCTTCCCTAGCTTTGGGATGGAGGCTGGTAGCTACAAAGACCAAACCAGGATTACAGGTTTGGAATTTCAGCTTAGCACTTCTTCACCTCTGGGGAAGAGAGAGGGGGCCGGAAGTTGTGTGCCATCAACTTGATCAATCTGGCCTCGGTAATGAAGCCTAAACTACAAACCAAGGTGGTTTCAAGTTCAGAGAGCCTCTGGATTGGTGAACATATCTATGTGCCAGGAGAGTGGTGCACCCCAACTGCATGGGACAGAAACTCCTGCACTCAGGCCTTCCCAGACCCTTCCATATGTATAACCTCTTCATCTGGCTATTCATCCAGACCCCTTATGGTAAACCAGTGAACATAAGTAAAGTGGCTTCCTGAATTCTGTAAGCCACTCTAACAAATCATCGAAGCTTGACCGTGGGTCATGGGGACCCCCAGTTTATAGCCAGTCAGTCAGAAGTACGGATGGCCCAGTACTTATGACTGGCATCTGAAGTGGGGGCAGTCTTGTGGAACAGAACCTTTGAACCTGTGGGGTTTGTGCTAACTGCAGTTCAAATTCGTGTCTGAATTTAATTGAGTTGAATTGTAGTACACCTAGTTGATGTTGGAAAGTTAGAGGTGAATTGGAAAAGACACCGTAGTTTTGGTGTCAGAAGGGCAAAAACCTCTCAGTAAAAAAAAAAAAAAAACAGTTAGCTTGAGTTTTGATGGTCTCAGCAGTTCAGGACCCTAGTGGGGATTGGAGGGTGATGGTCCTTAAGATTTGAGTTGGCTGATGCAGGTGAGGGGAGCTCTTAGGGGCACTAGCAACCAGTGCAAGGAGGGTAAGGGCCCTAAACAGAGCAACTGAATAGCTGCAGTGGGAGTCTGTGCCTGGGACAGAGCTGGCAGAGCAGGAGAAGCTAGGTGCACACAGCCAAGAGAGCTGCTCAGGCCTCTGGTCTGCCAGTGGGACGGAGGCACTTGCGGTCCCCTGTCCACAGGATTTGCCTGCTCTCTTCTTCCTTCTGCTTCTGCCCAGCGTTCCTCCTTCCCGGCATGAATCTCTTTAGTGGGAGGGTGACATAGGCATCACTGGGCCCAAATCTATGGACCCAGCTCTGGGTGTGTGAGAGTCAGTACATGACTGTGCCTGTTTACAGCCAGACTGTTCCTTCTCTGCTCTGATCATAGAACGACTGAGCCCGGAAGACCGTGTTCCCCTGCCTCTGGGGTCTCCTGAATTCCTGCTAGGTTTGGCCAAAGAGAGTGCAGGAGGAAGGTTAGAGGATGGGACAAGAGAGAAACTGCCTGCCTGCCTCCCCGCCATGGGCTCCACTGCCTGCTGCAGCTCCAGCCTTTGTTGGCGACCTCAGTCCCTGGGCCCCAGTAACACAGGCCCCTCTCGTTTGTCACTCTCACTTAGGGTGCTACTAGCTTCCTGCTGTAAACTTTGGGTTATTTTAAATGTCATCTCTGGCTTCTCAACTTCTCCAACGCCTGTGTAACTGGCTCCCTGCATTGTATTCCCTGTCTTGTAAATACTTGTACTGGGTTTCTCTTTTTTACGTTAGATCCTGTCTACATAAGTATCAGAACTTTGTTCTGAAGCCTTCAGAATAAAAGGAGAGTGTTCTAGAAGTTGCTTTGAACGTATCAACAGTGATTAATGGCAGCCAGAGTCCTAAACGCTCAAGGAAATGCCAGATCTTTATTCCATAACCTTAAAAGCACATTGTAAAAAACCCTTTCTTTTTCAGCAGGACTTTTAACTTCTTATGTTTCTAATCAGAATTTGTAAATCATTTCTTATTTCTTGTGGACGCCTGATTGATTTCTGTTCTCTACTTAGAGAAAGTTTAGGTAAAAGATTGTTTTTCCCATCCCATGTTTATTTTTCTTAGCTGAGGTTATCACAGACAACTTTGATATAATCCTTCTCAAAGTGGATATTTTCATGGCTGGCAACTTGTAGCAATTCAAGAAAGGTCTGTATTAGTTTTCTGTGATTGCTGTAATGAATTACCACAGACTTGGTGGCTTCAAACATCATACATTTATTCTCTTAAAGTTGTGGAGGCCTGACATTCAAAATGAGTCTTACAAGGCTAAAATCAAGGGTCAGAAGAACCGGTTCCTTCTGCACGGGAGAATCTGTTCCTTGTTTCTCCTAGCTTCTGGCAGCCACCAGCATTCCCTGGCTTGTGACCACATTAGTTCGGTCTCTGTTCTGTGGTCATATCGCCTTCTCCTCTTCCAAGTCTAACCTCTTTTTGCTCCCTTCTTATAAGCACCCTTGTGGCTCATGTGTGCGTGAGCTGCAACCTGAATCTCACAGCCTGACACAGAGCAGACAGTCAGGGAACATGAATTCTTTTGACTTGACCAAACAGATAACCTTGTTCCCATTTAATCAGAATACCCGAGCTCCCAAGTTGCCATTTAAAGGAATCATGTAAATTCTGTTGGTTTCCTTTCTCAACATCCTGCCTGGTGGTTGAGAATGAGCCCCAGTATTCCCTGTACACTCACATGTGTGTGTTTATTACATGTATACACACATGGACCTTTCCTACATACAAGGTGGACAAGTCAGGGAGTTGACAGCTCCCAGGAATAAAGTTTACCTTTTTAAACTTCTAAAAATTATTTATTTATCTATTGGCCACACAGTGAAGCTTTCAGGGTCTGAGTTCCTGGACCAGGGATTGAACCAGGGCCCGGCATTAGAAGCTTGGAGTCCTAACCACTGGGCCACCATGGAACTCCAAATTTCACCTTTTTAGAAAACAAAACTACTCTTCTTTCCCTCGTCTTCCCAGGGCCCATTTTGTCCTTTCCAGGGAACAACCATTCACATCTTTGAGAAATCATAACCCACTTCTGGAATTCTTGGCAACAAGTGGCAGAATTCCAGTGGGTAGAGGTCATGAAACTTTGGCCCACGGGGAGATCACCTGTGTGTCTTTGTTAACTGCTTGCAAAAAAGAAATTCCTCATGGGGTGTAATTACTTATTCCCAGCAGGAGGAGAATTAAGACACAAGCTCTAAGGAGATAAGAAATGAATGTACAGTTGAGATAATGCAGTACAATTTGGATTAAGCAACCTACATTCAGACTTCAGGATTCAAAGTGACAGTTCTACCTATAAGTATTTAACGCTCTTAAAATTCAGCATGGTGGCAAACCATTGCACACATGTCTTTCTGGGTAGAGGTCTAACCTTTCTGTGGAGAGGCCTGACCTCTGGCAGACCTCCCTGACTGAACAACACCTAGGAGAGGGCACAAGGTATGAAAGCTGACTCTATAGCCTACCTGGACAAGGAATGTGGAAGGGCAATACCTGCAGAAGGAAGGCCTGGCCAGCGGGAACAGACTGAAGCTGAGCTCTTGCTGTGCCTTGGAAGGGCCAAGTGGGTAGTAGGGTTAGAGCCAGAGAAGGAAATGGCAACCCACTCCAGTGTTCTTGCCTGGAGAATCCCAGGGATGGCGGAGCCCAATGGGCTGCCGTCTGTGGGGTCGCACAGAGTCGGACACGACTGAAGCGACTTAGCAGCAGTAGCAGCAGCACAGGTCACAAGGAAGAAGTAGAACCACCCCACCCAGTGAAACCCTCTCACAAGAGGCTGAGACACTTAGCACCCAGAAGGAGCCGTGGGGAGCCATGGCAGACAGAGTAGGGGGGAAGGGACAAGGTCAGGGCCACAAGCTCAAAAAGTCCCTCTGTCATCAGTTTGGAAATATGCTGGGGGAGACAAGTTAGGGGTCTTTGCAGGGTCCAGGCAAGAGACCATACAGCCTCACCAAGAAGATGGAGCCTTAGATAGGAACTCTGGGTCACCCCTAGCATGAGTGCCCCCTGGGCCTGGATTACTGTGAAGCTCAGATCAAGGGGGGCTTCCCTGGTGGCTCAGTGATAAAGAATTTGCCTGTCAATTCTAGAGACACAGATTCAATTCCTGGATCAGGAAGATCCCCTGGAGAAGGAAATAGCAACCAACTCCAGTATTCTTACCTGGGAAATCCCATGGTCAGAGGAGTCTGGCAGGCTACAGTTCCCGGAACTGCAGAAAGTCTAATATGAATGAATGACAACAGATCAAGGGAGCAGACGGAAAGCGAGGAAAGGAGAGGCAAGGCACTACTCTTGGGGGGTGGAAATGGGGAGCTGTGGTGTGGTGGCAGGAGTGTGGGCCTAAGGCAGGCAGACCTGGTCACCCAGACGCCCTTTGTTTCCTGACATGCATCACTATGCCTTCCTTATCTTCCCTGGTGGCTCAGATGGTAAAAAATCTGCCTGCAATGTGGGAGACCCAGGTTCAATCTCTAGGTTGAGAAGATCCCCTGGAGAAGGAAATGGCAACCTACTCCAGTATTCTTGCCTGGAAAATCCCATGGACGAAGGAGCCTGGTGGGCTACAGTCCATGGGATCACAAAGAGTGAGACACAACTGAGGAACTAACACACACACACACACACACACACACACGCACGTGCACACACACACGTGCGCACACACACACACATGTGTGCACACACACACACTATGCCTTGCTGGAGGGGCTTAGACCCACCCATCTACCCACCCCCACCATCTCTAGAGTGGGGATGGCACCCACCTCCCAAGGCTGTAATTGGCAGGTGTCTGTCCAGGCCAATGCTCCTGCATACTTCTTGTTCCTCTCAGTCTCCCTCCCACACCAGGGCCAGGGAGCAAGACTGTGCACCTGGACAAATACCAGTGAGAAGGATGCTGGCCTGTGTGGGAGTAGGGTGCAGCAGGGTCTCAGGAAGCCAACCAAGGGGCTGCTGCATGTACATGCTGGCTCTCGAGACCCCTGGATGTGGGAAAGGAGTTGGTTGGGCAGCGACGCAGGTGCAGCGGCAACCCCCTCCCTCACCAGAACACCTGAGCCTGGAGCTGTTGGGCTCATGGCTTCTGCTTCCACAGCCCCCATCTTGGCAGCAGAGGGGTTAAAGTCCAGATGCTGGGCCTTGTTTAGGAACAAAAATGAGGCACTGAAGTGAACTGCTGCAAGCGCAGAGAGTGACAGTGTCCTGGAGGAACAAGAGACAGCCAGTCCTCAGCCCAGCTCAGCCCTCACACACAATCTGGGTGCTGACATAAGGAGATCAGGAGAAATAGCTGCTGTCCTGGTTCAAGGCCAGCTGCCAGCCTCGAGAAACCATCCAGTAGGCCAGGCTGTGGTGTTCAGCTGTAGGTCCAGCTTTGTGTTCAGCTTTTATATTATTGCTCCATGTAATTAGGTTTAATTGCTTTATGTTTTGAAAAAATAATGAGAAACATGCAGTCTTATGAGACTCATCTCATCCTGGTCCCACAGTGTCCGACTGGTTAAAGCGTTTTTTGTTTCATAATTTTATTTGTTTATTTCTGGCTATGCTGGATTTTCTCTAGTTGTGGCAAGTGGGAGCTACTCTCTAGTTGTGGGGCACGGGCTACTTTTTGCAGTGGCTTCTCTTGTTGCAGAGCACAGACTCTAGGGTGCATGGGCCTCAGTAGTTGGGCCTCCCAGGCTCTGGAGCACAGACTCAATAGTTGTGGCACACGGGTTTCATTGCTCCGTGCTTTGTGGGATCTTCCTGGATCAGGGACCAAACCTGTGTCTACTCCATTGGCAGGCGGATTCTTTACCACTGAGCCACCAGAAAAGCCATGGTTGAGATTTTTAAGAAAAGCATTTGGAATGTTTTTGGTTGAGGATGGCTTCTTAACATTCTTCTTTAAATTTATAAAGCAAAAGAGCTGGCGCAGGTTTCCTCAGCTTTTGGCAGAGGTGGCCAGCCTTGGCAGCTGCCCAGGCACCTTCCTGCTTGGGTGGAAGTTGAGTTGGGCAGTCAGAGGCCTCCCTCCCAGCAATGCCTCAAGGAGCCGGGAGTGGAAGACTCGGTCACTTTGCCAGCTCAGCCTTGCTCACTTGAAGAGCTGGTTGTGCCTTCCTGAAAGGTTTGCGATGACCCTTCCCCTCCTCACCAAAACCATTCCACTGAGCCTTGAGGCTGCAGGGCCTTCAGCCTTGCTTGCCGTGATGTCTGGTTCTGATGAGGACAGTACCTCCCTCTCTCCTGTAATGGGGACAACAGAAAAGGGCCCTGGATTGGAGTCACAATGTCTGAGTTCAGTTCTGTTGTTAATCAGCTGTGATGCAGATCATTACCTGGATCCAGGTAGTGATCCAACTGCCCCTGCCCTTAGTCTCTTTTTTGGGCTTCCCTGGTGGCTCAGATGGTAAAGAATCTACCTGCAATGCAGGAGACCCAGGTTCAATCCCTGAGTTGGGAAGAGCCCCTGGAGTAGGAAATGACAACCCACTTCAGTATTCTTGCCTGGAAAATTCCCTGGGACAGAGTAGCCTGGCAGGCTGCAGTCTATAGGGTCACAAAAAGTCGGACACCACCAAGCCACTAACACTTTTACTTTTTAGTCTGTTTATCAGAAAAATGAACTCAATGGCACAACTCCATGGGGCACCCAGAGGATGCAAATAATTCAGTGAAAACACAGGTAGGGACCTCCTCCATGCTGGTCCCTCTGCCAGCTGGTCCCTCATCCACCTAGCACAGTGGGACTTGATTGCACTGTGCAGGGTGCCACTTCCTGTCTGGTCTCAGTGGTTCTGGGGCAAACTCCAGAGGAAACAGGGCTTGAGGAGGCCACAGGAAGATCTTGGAACAGCCTCCCCTGTGTGGTTTACTGGTACAGTGGGACTTTGGGATGTTCAGCTCCCAGCCTACAGCAAGGGTGACCGTGTAAATGTTAGCACAGTGTTGTCGGTGGTCTGGATTTCAGCCATTCTAATAGGTGTGCCATGATTTCTCGTTTTAACTTGCATTTCCCTGCTGATATATGATGTGGAACATCTTTTTGTGTGCTTATTTGTCATTTTGTGTATCTTCCATGAAGTGTCTATTAAGGTCTTTGCCTGCTTGCTTAGTCAGTCGTGTTCGACTCTGCGACCCTTTGGAACGTAGCCCACCAGGCTCCTCTGCCCGTGAGATTTTACAGGCAAGAATACTGGATGGATTGCCATATCCTTCTCCAGTTAAGATCTTTACCCATCTTTTAACTGGATTGTTTGTTTTCTTACTGTTGAGTTTTAAGAAGGGTTTGTAGATTTGGGGTAACTTTTTTTTTTTTTTTTTGTCTTCACTCGGTCGTCATTGCATTTGCTTGGGCTTCCTCTAGTTTCAGCAAGTGGGGGCTGCTCTTCCTTGCCATGCGTGGGCTTCTCATTTCAGTGGCTTCTGTTGCAGATCACAGGCGCTAGGTACATGGGCTTTAAGAGTTGCAGCATGTGAGCTTAGGAGCTTTGGCACACAAGCGTAGTTGCTTGGCAGCATGTGGACTCTTCCTGGACCAGGGATCAAGCCAGTGTCCTCTGCATTGGCAGGTGGATTCTTATCCGCTGTGCCACTGGGGAAGTCTGGTAACAGTGTTTTATCCGATGTGTCTTGCAAATATTTTCTCCCAGTTTATTAGCTTGTCTGACAGCCTAAATGGTTGTTTTAGATCCCGCGCAGTAAAGAAACTGACAGAGTCACATGCTGACCACTTTTGACAGTGGGCAAAAGTAAGGGATGTGTCCAAGCAAGACCAGGATCTATGCCCTGATTTCAGCGCTGAGTGTGACAGGAAATGCCAGCCAGGTCAGTGATCAACAGAGTGTTCATAGGGTAGGCACATGAGAACACCATAGCCCCAGGCATTTCTCACAGGGAAGCTATTAAAAACGGTATTTATGAAGATGAGGACACAATGTGGGAAAATGTGAGTCACCAGATAATGTAGCAGAGAACACAGGCCACAGAAAGGCATGAGCTCCAATGAAAACTCCAGGAGTTATGTGCATGAGATCATAGACTAGAAGGGAAAGCACCAAGAGTTCTGTTGGGTCAGTGGACTTGAAAGTGAATTTTTCTCTTTTCCATTTTCCAAAGGAAGGATAATGGTCTAATATCATTGTTTATAATAACTTTTAATTAATATCTATTTATTTTTAATTGGAAGGTAATTGCTTTACAATGTTGTATTAGTTCTGCCATATAACAACATGAATCAGCCATAAGTATACATATTTTCCCCTCCCTCTTGAGCCTCTCTCACAGCCACCCCAATCCCCATCCCACCTGTCTAGGTCATCACAGAGCACAGGCTGAGCTCCCTGTATTCTACAGCAACTTCTCACTAGCTAGCTAGCTTACACATGGTAGTGTATGTATGTCAATGCTACACTCTTGATTTGTTCCACCCCCTTCTTCCCCAGCTATGATTTCCCTGGTGGCTCAGACGGTAAAGAGTCTGTCTACGATGCGGGAGACCCGGGTTCGATCCCTGGGTTGGGAAGATCCCTTGGAGAAGAAAATGGCAATCCACTCCAGGACTATTGCCTGGAAAATCCCATGGACAGAGGAGCCTGGTAGGCTACAGTCTATGGGGTCGCAAAGAGTCGGACATGACTGAGCAACTTCACTTCTTCTTCCCCAGCTATGGCCACAAGTCCATTCTCTAAGTCTGCATCTCTATGCTTGCCCTGCAGATAGGTTCATCAGTACCATTTTTCTAGATTCCATATATGTATATATATACACACATATATATGTGTATGTTAATATATGATATTTATTTTTCTCTTTTTGACTTACTTTACTCTGTATAACAGTTTCTGGGTTCATCCACCTCAGGTCTTCTTTGGAGAAATGTCTCTTTAGGTCTTCCAACCATTTTTTGATTGGGCTATTTGTTTTTCTGATATTGAGCTGTATGAGCTGCTTATACAGTTTGGGGATTAACCCTTTGTCAGTTGTTTCATTTGCAATTATTTTATCACATTCTGAAGGCTGTATTTTCATCTTGTTTATTGTTGCCTTTGCTGTGCAAAATCTTTTAAGTTTAATTAGGCTGCATTTGTTTATTTTTATTTCCATTATTCTACAGATGGTCAAAGAGGATCTTGCTGTGATTTATGTCAAGAGTGTTCTGCCTCTGTTTTCCTCTAAGAGGTTTATAGTTTCTGGCCTTATATTTAGGTCTTTAATCCATTTTGAGTTTATTTTTGTGTATGGTGTTAGGAAGTGTTCTAATTTAATTCTTTTATACATAACTGTCTACTTTTCCCAGCACCACTTACTAAAGAGGCTGTCTTTTCTCTCCATTGTATATTCTTGCCTCCTTTGTCAAAGAAAAGGTGCCCATAGGTGTGTGGGTTTATTTCTGGGCTTTCTTTCTTGTTCCATTGATTTAGATTTCTGTTTTTGTGCAAGTGCCATACTGACTTGATTAATGTAGTTTTATAGTATAGTCTGAAGTCAGGAAGGTTGATTCCTCCAGCTCTGTTTTTCTTTCTCAAGATTGCTTTGGCTAGTCAGAGTCTTTTGTGTTTCCATACAAATTATAAAATGTTTTGTTCTAATTCTGTGAAAAATGCCATTGGTTATTTGATAGGGATTGCACTGAATCTATCGGTTGCTTTGGATAGAATAGTCATTTTCCCAATATTGACTCTTCAAATCCAAGAACATGGTATATCTCTCCATCTATATGTGTTGTCTTTGATTTCTTTCATCAGTGTCATTGTTTTCTGCATACAGGTCTTTTGTCTCCTTAGATAGGTTTATTCTAGATATTTTATTCTTTTTGTTGCAATGGTGAATGGACTTGTTTTCTTAATTTCACTTTCTGATTTTTCATTGTTACTGTATAGGAATGCAAGGGATTTCTGTTTATTAATTTGCTATCCTGCAACTTTACTAAATTCATTGATTAGCTCTAGAAATTTTCTGGTGATATCTTTAGGGTTTTCTACGTATAGGATTATCTGCAGTGAGGTTTTACTTCTTCCTTTCCAAACTGGATTCCTTTTATTTCTTTTTCTTCTCTGATTGCCATGGCTAGGATTTCCAAAAGTATGTTGAATAATAATGGTGAGTATGGGCACTTTGTCTTGTTCCTGATCTCAGAGGAGATGCTTTCAGTCTTTACCATTGAGAATAATGTTTGCTGTGAATTTGCTGTATATGGCCTTTATTATGTTGAGGTAGGTTCCTTCTGTGCCCATTTTCTGGAGAGGTTTTGGGGTTTTTTTTTAATTATATTTTTTTAATATCACAAATGAGTGTTGAATTTTGTCAAAAGATTTTCTGCATCTATTGAGTATATTATATGGTTTCTATCTTTCAGTTTGTTAATATGGTGTATCACATTAATTCGAATGTTGGTGCATTTAATCTGGTCCCAGAGATCTCTGAGACTGGCCACAATTCTTTTCGTTCTTTTTTCTTTATTCTGCTCTTCAGCAGTTGTCTTCCAGCTCAATTATCCATTTTCTGCCTCAGTTATTCTGCTATTGATTTCTTCTAGAGTATTTTTAATTTCAGTAATTGTGTTGTTTGTCACTGCTTGTTTATTCTGTGTTTCTTCTAGGTCCTTGTTAAATATTTTAAATGATGTTTGCATTTTCCCCTTACTATTTTCAAGATTGGGGATCATTTTTAATGATTCATCACTCTGAATTCTCTTTCAGGTAGTTTGCCTATTTTCTCTTTGTGTATTTGGTCTTGTGGTTTTTACCTCGTTCCTTTGTCTTCACAATAGTTCTCTGACATTTCATTTTTGTCTAACTTACTGTGTTTGAGGTCTCCTTTCACCAGGCTGTAGGGTTGCAGCTCTTGCTTCTGGTCTCTTTCCCCAGTGGGTGAGGCTGGTCTTGTGATGTGTAGGCTTCATGTTGGGAGGGACTTGCCTGCATTCTGGTGGGAGAAGGTGAGCTTTTTCCCCTTCTGGTGGGCAAGGCCGTGTAGGGTGGTGTGTTTTGTGGTGTCTGTGGGCAACCTGACTGCAGATGGTCGGGTTTGTGTTCCTGTCTGGCTTGTTGTTCACTGGTGTATCCAGCACTGGGTGCTGCAGACAGTTGGGTGATGCTGGGTCCTGGATTTGGGTGGACGCCTTTGTGGGAATTCACATTGATTAATACTCTCCTGGGGTCAGGAGTTCTCTGGTGGTCTAGCATCTGGAGTCTGTGCTCCCATTCCAGAGGCTCAGGCCCAACTTCTGGTTGGGGAACCAAGACCCGCCCTCGGAAGCCATTTGTCATGGCAATAAAGAGGATTTAAAACAAACACACACATACACACACAAAAAAATGAAACCCAGACAAATGGTAAAAGCAAAACCAGGCAAGCAGAAACAAAGCAAGGGAACATACATACACATTCATACAAACACACTAAAGAAACCAAAACAGACTAAAGAAAACAAAGTACAAGAGAGCGACCCAGCAAACAAAAGAAACCAAAAGATGATATCAACCAATGAAAGCAAAACTAACTAAAACAGAAAACAAAACCAAAGTAGAGTGCTCATTGAGGAATAAAGCAATGAAAACAAAATGAACAAAAATGGTGGAAAAGTTAGAAAAGCAAAGTTAAAATAGAAGTACATAAAAAAGACCTATATATATTGAAAAACAACAAAAAAGAACCAAAAATTTTTTAAAAAACAAAACAAAGGATAAAAAACACAAAATAGCAGAAAGTCAAATAGAATTATTAATAGGAATATATAAAAAAATTAAAAAGTGTGATTAAGAAAATCCCCAGTGCCTAAATAGAAATTTATGATAATAAATACAATAACTACAACAACTGAGAAACAAAGAGAAAAGGAAAAGGAAAAAACAGAACAACAGAACAAATCAAAATATAAAAAATAATAGCAAATAGAAACCTACAGTATCAGCTGTCAGTGTCCTTGCCCCCATTGTGAGCTACAGTGCTCCTCCACCTCCCTCGGAGGCCCTCCGGTGCTGGGGAGGGCTGGTGTCTGGACCTGCTGTAGGGACAGCTCAGGCTCTGATCTGGCCCTCCTCCTGCATGTGCTTACCTCCCATGTCCACAGCTTCCAGAGCTGAAGTGTTTTCTTTTGTGGGTACACTGACTGTCCTTTTATACATTCCATAGACCCAGAGCCTACCTAGTTGATCTTGTGGATTTAATCTTATGGAAAGATTTTCGATCCTCTTCCTTAGTTGCTCTGACCCTGGAGCTTCACTGCGGTTTTATTCCCACCTCCGTGTGGGGGCCGTCCACAGGAGTCTGCTCTTGAGCCTGCCCTGGAGGACGAGGGTCTGCCTCAATAAGGACAGAACATGGAGGTGGCAGGGCTGCTTGGATCAAGGGGATGCTGGTGGCATCTATGCACAGGGAAGCCGGTGGCCACGAGCCAGGAAACATGGCTCTATTAGGAGTCTTTTCTAGCCTCTGGCAGCTGGCACTCAAAGGGCCACCCTGGCTGGTCCTTCTCTATTATGTATCTGCCAGCATGTGGGGAGAGAAAGGCTGCAATGGTGGGTCCACCCCCTGTATGTGACTCAGCAGTAGCGCCCCGCTTCCTTGGCTGCTGAGTTTTCCTCCAAAGGCATTCCCTGCTACAAATTTCCTCACTCCTGTTCCCTCAAGCCATCTCCTGCAGTCCACAGCAGTCTTTCCCCAGAATTGCTCTCCATCTCCGCACTCCAGCTGCCAGCTACCTTGCACACCAGTGGACATGTATCACTATCCAGGGTATATAGGGCCTTGGCATGGATTGTCTGTGTGGTTCTCACCCTATTCAGACTGTCTCAGATCAGCTGCCTCACCCTCCGACAGCCTCAGATGCTTACCTTCCATCCCAACCAATTTCACCAGATGCAGGAATCTCTCCCCTCCTCCAGCTCCCCAACACCTGGGCACAGGTCTGGTCCTGCTGGCTCTCCTCCTCCTCCTCCCCTCCTTCTTTCATCCTACCCAATTATGCGTAGATTCATATAATCCTTTCCAGTGGTCAGGGACTTCTGCCAGTATTCAGCCAGTGTTCTGTGAGAGCTGTTGTTTCTGTACATGTATTCTTGATACATTTGTGGGGAGAGATATACTCCACATCCACCTACTTTTCCACCACCTTGCCTGAAGTCATATCAGTCGTGTCCAACTCTTTGCAACTTTCTGAACCATAGCTCTCCAAGCTCCTCTATCCATGGGATTCTCCACGCAAGAATACTGGAGTGGGTTGCCATTTCCATCTCCAGGGGATCTTCCCAACCCAGGGATCAAACCCGCATCTCTTAAGTCTGGGGCATTGGTGAGCAGATTCTTTACCACTAGCGCCACCTGGGAAGCCCCCCGGGACAGCTATTTATTTAAAACAACTGATTCCTGAAGCTTCTGCTGCCATTCTTGACCACGCTAACCATGAGTTCTACAGTGGCATTGAGGGAAGAGCCAGGAGTGGGAGCTCCCCCTAGCTGTACCCCCATGCTCTGGAAAGAACAGAGAAAAGAGTTCCTGGCCCTGAACTGTGGGGCCTCCCTGGGGGTGTATTCAGGGAAACAGAAGTAGGTGAGGGGAGCAGCTTGTTTCTTGCCCTCTGTCACCTGTGACCACTGTGCCACTGTGCTTTCAGGATAGAAATGTCTCACGCTTTCCCTGGCTGATATCAAAGCATCTTTCCAAATAAAAGCTGAGGCCGGATAACAAACCAGTCATTGGAGGCAGGCACTAATGGTCGCTCCCGTGTTTTTTAAAATTGCAAATGACCTCCTCACCCCATAATTCATCTCAGCTCCTCCAAGGCTACCTACAGACCCACACTCTACATTAATTGAGCACCCATTGCATGCCAGACACATGCTAGCTGTTTCCACAGCTGTCATATCATTTGATTTCCACCCATCTCAAAACAGCCTGTAGTGTCAATGTGAGTATTGGTATTTTGCAAGTGGGAAATTGAGGCAAGCAGTAAGACTGGAAAAGAGTACCCCTTTGCACAGTGCTTTAAACTTTACAG
Source organism: Cephalophus harveyi (assembly GCA_006410635.1). NCBI lineage: Eukaryota > Metazoa > Chordata > Mammalia > Artiodactyla > Bovidae > Cephalophus > Cephalophus harveyi. The sequence continues at coordinate 184,714 of SJYT01045621.1, forward strand.
ATAGCTTCATATTTTTCTCTCCTGGTTTTCTCAGTGATCCTGCCAGAAATTCATTGGAATCCCTACTCTACAAAGGAGGAAACTGAGGATTAGAAAGAAGAAGGGGCCCCAAGGCAAATAAGTAGTAAGTAAAGATAGACTCCAGAGAAGGGCATGGCAACTCACTCCAGTATTCTTGCCTGGAGAATCCCATGGACAGAGGGGCCTGGCAGGCTGCAGTCCATGGGGTCAAAAAGAGTCGGACACAACTGAAGTGGCTTAGCACACACACACCTCCCCAGAGGGAGGTGAGTCTGTTGAGAGAGTCTGTTGAGGTGAGACAGACTCACACCTCCCCAGTTGGTTTCCATTTCTGCTTCTTACCCTGGCACTACTTCCTGAGAAGGAAGTAAAGGCAGGACCCCTCTTTGGTTTCCTCAGATGAGAGGGGTACCTTAGGTTGTTAGCTGAAGCCTTTGCACTGTACATTTTTATACCCGAGTTCTCATTGAATCCTCGAGATGACCTAGGAGCGTGGACGGGGGAAGAGATTACAGTCTGTGTTTTATGGATGTCATGTCTGAAACTCAGAGGATACATAACCTGCATCTAGCTAGCAGTATTAGAACCAGAGCCATAACTATGACCACTCAGATTTAACTGAGGAATTGTTATTTTAAGGAAGAAACTCAAGGACCCTTAATCCTGGCCTGTAGAACACCAAATGACTACAACCACCCAGATAGTTCAGTTCTGAGAGTTATTGGATTGTCTTGTCCTGGCCCTAACACTGACTCCAGAGAACATTCAATGTTCTCCCTTCAATTGATGTGTACTACCTCTTGCAAGGCAGTGACGAAGCAGAGAACACAACTGGGACCTGGATCAAAGGGTTTTCCCTGAAGCTTCACTGTTCTGTCTGTGTCCAGTGGAACAAGCACTCAACATGGGTGAGCGGGCCAGATTTTAGATTCACAGGACATTTCCTGCTCAGTGCAGTGAAGCTGCTTTAACAAGCACTTTCATAGCCTTTGTCTTGGAGAGGATTGTGGAATTGCTTTGGCATGTAACACAGGGGAAGCCACTGTGAGTGAATCAATGAATGCACGATGCTAGAACTAACAGTTGTTTGCCCGCCAGTGAGGCTGCATGATTTATTTCCAGGCCACCACCTTGCTGCAGGGAGTGAGCAGGAAATTCCTCCAACTATGATGTCATCACTGCTGTAGACAGGAGAAGGCTGTGATTTCTGATATTTAGTTGTGTGATGGGTTAAGGAAGTCACTGAGCTCTGCCGAGCCTCACTGCTGCTGCTGCTAAGTCGCTTCAGTCGTGTTCGACTCTGTGCGACCCCATAGACGGCAGCCCACCAGGCTCCTCTGTCCCTGGAATTCTCCAGGCAAGAACACTGGAGTGGGTTGCCATTGCCTTCTCCAGCCAAGCCTCAGTGTCCTCAAGTAAAATGGGCTTTTCCCACCTCTTGGTCCTCAGCCCTCCTAATTATCTGCTAGATCAGAAGAGTGGGAGCCCCAGCTACACACTTCCCTGAATCTCAGTCTCTGCAGTTCATGGACATCTCTGCTTGGAAGGAACGAGCATCCTGACCTTAATATCCTGAGCGTGATTGTGAGACACAGAGCCAGCTGCCCACCCTGCTGGCAGCCTTCACTGCCTCAGTCTCTTTGTGGTACAATAAGGACGGTAAATGTCCCTACAGGATCACTGTACTAGAGTGAGGACCAAATGAAGGGAGGAACATGCCAGGGCTTTGCGTGTGTTTATGGTTGCATTTTTATATAGAATCATCATTTAATTATAAATACTACAAGTGCTGTTTCATGTCATGATGACATACTCAGGTAAGGGCTGAAGGACAAAGAGCAAACACACGTAGGAATGCAGAATGTCCATATTCCCAGCATCTTGGTAACCATTGGGGTGAGGACAAGACACACAAGCTCGTCAGGGATGAGTTAGCAGGATTTGTGGGGGGTGTTAACAGATCCTGTTCAACCACCTCCCAGGAGCTGTGACTTGGTGTGCCTACCAGGTGGGCCACACTTGGGCACAGCCGGCCTCTGAATCATGTGGCCACTGCCTACTGGCTATTCTGTTCCTAGGTTCCCAGAGCTGAATGTCTTCTCCAACTTGATTTTTGCTTCTAGTTGCTTAGGAGCCTGTTGCTCTCAAGCCTGTTTTTTTTTGTTGTTGTTGTTGTTTGTTTGTTTTTGTTTTTGTTCTTTTGTCTTACTTTTAGCAAAAGTTGATACCGCTTTGGAGCAAGGAAGTCATGATTCCATGGGAGAGGGGAGACCTTTGTACCTGGAAGATGTCTAGTGTTTGACAGTGCCTTCAGACAGCATTGTTCTTCAGAGTTGGGAGCTGTCCCCCCTTGGAACACCAGCAGCTCACATGTTATATAAATGCTGTATGCTTCTAAATCTGGATGGAGACGTGGGGATGGGATTAGCTAGCTTTTTATACAAACTTAGGACTGGGGAGCATGGAGAGCCCTGAGATCAAGCCCAGGTCCTTATTGTACAAGAGAGACTGAGACCTGGAGGGAAAGGGTGAGTCCACGGTCACCCACAAGGAGCCGACTGCTCGAGACGAGCCCCTGGCGGCCCCTGCATCATCTATGTGCTGTCTCTCCGCTGTCCTCAGCTTCAGACTTGCCCCCAGTCTGTCCCGCTAATGCAGCGAGCCTCACATCCTACCAACCAAGGGCAGCCGGTGGGGCCTCTGCAGAAGTGTGTGACACCAGAGGTGGGGTCACCTCAGGCTGAGACTTTAATTCATCATCACATTCAGCTCCCAGAGCAGATATAACTATCTGCACTTTACAGAGGAGGAAACAAAGTTCAGAAGGACTGAGTGATCTAAGCAAGACCACACAGCTAGTCAAGGCTTGGAAATCCAGACCCTTCCAATGTCCATTCAGCCGGCTCTCCAACGTGTTTATTCTTCTACAGAAACATTTTCCTCATGGAACATACTCATTAGTCAAGCAGTATCTGTAAGATCACGACTGTTGTTACTGAACACTGTGGAAATTTTTAACACTTACGGAACCTTTTTCTCAGCCTAAACTACTTATTCAGCAGACAGTGTTTTCAGCTTCCCAGTAAACAAAGAACTCTAGTTATCATCTCCCGGGTTGGGAGTCTGTGACTGCCCTCTGGGGGAGGGGAATTCTGTTTTTATTTCTGCTTCCATGAGGGTATTTTCTTGAGACTGGAATTCTGTTTCATGTCCTACAAATAAAGTGAAAACAACGAGGCCCCTCTGAGTTCAGCCCTCCCCACAGGGGCATGACAACCCCCAGAGGAGCTCAGTGTTTCCCATTCTGGGGGATGTTCTTTGCCCTTTTGAGGCCCAGAGCCCATGTTCCCCTTGTGCTGTAGCCAAACAGGAAGTAACATCTCACAGCAGGAAAGAAGGAATTGGGACCTGGTTCTGTACGAAGCTCTGTGCTTCTTGTTTAATCTGCACCACAGCCCCATATACATACATCCATACAGGCTGTGACTTCAGCCATGTCCAACTTTTGCAACCCCATGGACTGTAGCCCACCAGGCTCATCTGTCCATGGGATTCTCCAGGCAAGAACACTGGAGTGGGTGGCCATGCCCTTCTCCAGGGGATCCTCCCAACCCAGGGTTCGAACTCACATCTCTTATGCCTCTGAACTGGCAGGCAGGTACTTTACCACTAGCGCCACCTGGGACAGCCCCACAGAAGTGCTTCATTATCCCTGTTTCACAGAGAAGGAAACTGAGAAACATGACATTATTCGAAGAGTTGACTCATTGGATAAGACTCTGATGCTGGGAGGGGTTGGGGGCAGGAGGAGAAGGGGATGACCGAGGATGAGATGGCTGGATGGCATCACGGACTCGATGGACGTGAGTCTGAGTGAACTCCGAGAGATGGTAATGAACAGGGAGGCCTGGCATGCTGCGATTCATGGGGTCGCAGAGTCAGACACGACTGAGCGACTGAACTGAACTGAACTGAGAGGGGCTGTAAGCGATGGACTGGGACATACACTCAGCCTTGCTGACAACTGGACTCTTTGTTGAGCCCTTCCCTGACTCTGCAAGCAAGGCAGGGAGAAAGGGCTGAGACCCTCCAACCCCGGGGATCTGGCCGGCGCATTGAGGGAGGCAGCTGAGCACCAGAGGCAGTGGTGAGTCTGGGTCCCAGTGCCTGGGTTCAAGTCTCGCTCTGCAATTTACAGCCCTGTTCTTGGCCTGTTGCTTATCTCCTGGTACTTTCCTTCTCAACCTACAAAATGAGAGTAATAATAATATCTACCTTGTAGATTAAAAGAGATAACTCAGGTTAATGGTGCCTAGCACAGTGCCTGGCACAAAACAGATTTTCAGTAATTATTTATGTGTTAGGATCAATGACTTAAAGAGATGAGAATACCACACCACCTTACCTGCCTCCTTCAAAACCTGTATGCAGGTCAAGAAGCAACAGTTAGAACTGGACATGGAACAACAGACTGGTTCCAAATTGGGAAAGGAGTACAGCAAGGCTATATATTGTCACCTTGCTTATATGACTTATATGAAGTGTATATCATGCAAAATGCTGCGCTGGATGAAGCAGAAGCTGGAATCAAGATTGCCAGGAGAAATATCCATAATCTCAGATATGCAGATGACACCACCCTAATGGCAGAAAGCGAAGAGGAACTAAAGAGCCTCTAGATGAAGGTGAGAGAGAAGAGTGAAAAAACTAGCTTAAAACTCAGCATTCAAAAAACGAAGATCATGGCATCTGGTCCCATCACTTCATGGCAAATAGATGGGGAAACAGTGGAAGCAGTGTCAGACTTTATTTGGGGGGGCTCCAAAATCACTGCAGATGGTGATTGCAGTCATGAACTTAAAAGTCTTGCTCCTTGGAAGGAAAGTTATGCCAAACCTAGACAGCATATTAAAAAGCAGAGACATTAACTTTGCCAACAAAAGTCCGTCTAGTCAAAGCTATGGTTTTTCCACTAGTCAAGTATGGATGTGAGAGTTGGACCATAAAGAAAGCTGAGTGCTGAAGAACTGATGCTTTTGAACTGTGGTGTGGAGAAGACTCTTGAGAGTCCTTGGCCTGCAAGGAGATCAAACCAGTCAATCCTAAAGGGAATCCATCCTGAATATTCATCGGAGGGTCTGATGTTGAGACTGAAGCATACTTTGACCACCTAAATGTGAAGAGCTGACTCATTGGAAAAGACCCTGATGCTGGGAAAGATTGTAGGCAGGAGATGGGGACAACAGAGGATGAGATGGCTAGATAGCATCAGTGACTCAATGGACATGAGTTTGAGCCAGCTCTGGGAGATGGTGAAGGACGGGGAAACCTGGCAGGCTGCAGTCCATGGGGTCGCAAAAAGTCGAACATGACTGAGTGACTGAACAACAACGAATCAGTGACTTCAGCCTTGGTATTGAATGGTTGGAAACTTGCCTCACTCGGCTCTGCTGGTCTCCCCTTGCCCTAGGGCAGTGACCCATGGTGTGGCCTTGGCCAAGTTGGACACCACAGGCATTGCCACTCACCTTAAAAACTAATGCCAAGACCTGGATGGAAGGAGTCAAAGATCACGCAGTGTGGGGGGCAACTGTATTCTCTTCTGTCATTTTACATTTTCTTGAGCATCTACTATGGGTCAGACATCATTCTGACCAGTAAGTAGTAAATAAGGCAACGGGGTCCTTGCTCTCCTGGGCTTACATCCTAGAGAGAAGAGGCAGGGTATAAATCTGCAGTTTCATGATCTAGTCTTTGCAGAATACCTAGGTCTCTATGGGGCTTCCCTGTGGCTCAGACAGTAAAACCTCTGCCTGCTATGCGGGAGACCCAGGTTCTATCCCTGGGTCAGGAAGATCCCCTGGAGAAGGAAATGGCAACCCACTCCAGTACTGTTGCCTGGAGAATTCCATGGACTGAGGAGCCTGGTGGGCTACAGTCCATGAACTCGCAAAGAGTCAGACATAAATGAGCGACTTCACTTAGGTCTCTCCAGTCCTGCTAAAACTGAAGCCATGCGGTTTCCTATCTCTGACCAAGGATTTAGGGCCTGGCTGCCTCCAGACCCAGATAAGAAAAGACTGATAAATGTGTCTGAGGCTTGTTTTCAGATTCTTTCTCTGATTTTCTCATCTCCATCCTACTGCCTTCAGAGGGCCTGAGTGGGATATGAGGTTAGAATCAGCATTAAAGTGAGTCTTTGTGGGGCTGGAGGACTGGCTGAAGAGTTAGCCAGCTGACCAGTACCCCAGCCGCAGTGGGTTTAAGTAGAGTTAAGGGTTGAGGTCGGAGACCCTGCCTAGGGGCAGCAGGCCGGACCAGGCAACCAGGGTCAAGCACCACTCAAACTGGAGTCAGGCATACAGACAAGGCTGAGGCGTATGGCTGAAATGCACGCAGGGGCTAATTCCAGTTTCTTGTTAAAGGGGCAACAAGGTCAGAGTCTGACCAGGAGGGCAAAAATTTAGGTAAGGGCGCTAGTCCATGGAGGAACTTGAACAGGACAAAAAAACTGAGACTGGAGCTCAAACAAGAAAATTGAGCAAACTTATAATAATTGTCATGATGTTAGTCATAATAATAGCCAACCCTTACTAAATGCATAAGACCCTCATACTTCATGTGTTCTCTCATTTAGTCGTCACAACCCTCTGAGTACACGCTATCATTGTTCACAGTTTTCAAAGTATGCCATAAAGACCTAGAGAAGTTAAGTAACTTAACTGAATCACACAGCTTCCTGACTGACAGAGCTAAGACTTTAACCCAGTGAGGACAGGGCCTGGAGCCAGGCCCTCCAGACACTGGGTCCTCCACACAGGACTGACTTCCTGCAGTCCTACTTGCTGGCAGCCTAAGGCTGCTTCCCCAGGGCTGATTCTAGTATTAGGGAGCAGCCTTGACAGAGAAGCCCAAGACTGAAACTTGAAGCCAAATAAATAACAGGCCCTGCATAAATGTTTGTTAATTGAACTGGAAGGGGAAAATGCCATTTTCTTTGGGCCCCAGTCAGATGTTGTTGCTGCAGCCCAGGTTCAGAATGTCCTTGTTTCTGCGGGTAGTTTGTTATCTTTATCATTAGGGTAGAGAAAAGCCACATCTGTTCTGCTAATGAACCCAGTCTCCTTGGCCTGGATGAGGGGGGCAGCAAAGGGGCAGGGGCCTAACTCCCTATAAAAACCGTCTAATCAGATGCTGGTGTTTTTGGGCATCCTTTCAAATGTCCCTTTATCATCAAGGGTTCGATTTCCCTCTGATACAGACCCCATGGTTTTCTGCTGTATAAGGATATCTCACTGGGGGAATGTAGGGTGGAATGAGGGAGCAGTGCTGTGGTTTTCTCCCAGATGAAGAATCCAGAAAGTTGCGTGCCTGGTTTGAAAGTGCTAGTCACTCGGCCGGGTCTTGATTGTTTGCAACCCTATGAACTGTAACCCACCAGGCTCCCCAGTCCATGGGATTTTCCAGGCAAGAATACTGGAGTGGGTAGCCATTTCCTTCTCTAGGGGATCTTCCTGACCCAGGGATCGAAGCTGGGTCTCCTGCATTGCAGGCAGATTCTTTATCGACTGAGCCACCAGGGAAACCCATAAAAATATCGGCAGTAACTAAAAGGTATCCATAGCAAGGAGGCAGAATTTCTCAGCATTGATCCAAAGGCCACAGTCAGTAGGATCAAGCCCTCATAGTTGGATTGTGCGTGTGTATGCGCGTGCCTTTGTGTTGTATGCACGTGTGTATATGTGTCTGTCTGTACTCTCTTATGGGCTTCCCAGGTGGCGCTAGTGGTAAAGAACCCGGAGAAATAAGAGAAATGCAGGAGAAATAAGAGATGCAAGTTCCATCCCTGGGTCAGGAAGATCCCCTGGAGGAGGGCATGGCCACCCACTCCAGTGTTCTTGCCTGGAGAATCCCATGGACAGAGGAGCCTGGTGGACTGTGGTCCATAGGGTCACAAAGAGTCAGATGTGACTGAGCATGCACACACATACTGTCTTGTGGTGTACAGGTGCCATGGGTATGATTGTATTTAGGCTGTTTGTGTGCATGCATATCTTACGCACATGTGTGTACATGTGCATGTCCAGAAGAGGAGGAATCATTCTCCCTTCCTGCCCCCCATTCTAATAAGCTTGAATGTCATTTCAAGACCAATGTTACTGATACGGTCGTAGGAATGATTCATTCAACAAGCACTGTTTGTCAGCAGGCTTCATGCTGGTGCTTGACCACACAAAATCCCTTACTCCCTAAAACTCCTACTCTGATGGAGAAGATTCAGACCTCCCAGAGGGATAGGAAATGAATATGAGACCAGAGCTGGGGTCATGGGTCAGGTGGTGATGGACCTGGACATCAGCAGCCTCTTCTCACCATCACCCCTCCACCTGTGCAATGAGCTCCCTCCCATCCATATACCGGGTCTTCCTCAGCAATTTATACTCCAGATCCCATTAATCACCTGCTTCACATATGTAACTCCGAAAGTAAAAGTGAAAGTTGCTCAGTCATGTCCGACTCTTTGAGACCCCATGGACTGTACAGTCCTTGGAATTCTCCAGGCCCCAATACTGAAGTGTTGGGGACACTTTCCCTTCTCCAGGGGATCTTCCTAACCCAGGGATCAAACCCAGGTCTCTTACATTGCCAGCGGATTCATTACCAGCTGAGCTACCAGGGAAGCCCGTGTGACTCTGAACAAGTTACTTAATCTCTCTGAACCTCAAGTTTTCTCAACTGTAAAATGGGACTGATACTATTACTACTAGCTGTGAAGATTGAGAGCTTTAAAAATGGACGTCATTATTGTTTATTGTACCTCCTGAGTACCTGTGTAACGCACCCACCTCTCTCTAAACTGACTGCATTAGCCTGTCTAGGCAACAGCTCCTTCCTGCACCCACTGCTCAGGCAGACCGTCAGCACTGCCCCCTTAGTGGTCTTCCCTAAGGCAGATCTGCTCCAGGCACAAAGGAGGAGACAGGCGCTGACTGCCAGCAGACAGCCAGTGGATGGAAGCAAAGTGACTCAGCCTGCTGCCGCCCAGCTCCTCAGCCACCCGGGGGGCTGGGTGAGTGAGGCCAGCTGCGTGTGAAGGGTCTGTTCCTTTGCTTGTCTTTATAACGCTCTCAAGGACGAGGGTGCTCATTCTCTTCGCATCAGTGCTTGGCAAATAGTATATGCTCAATTTATAGTTTGCTCAAACTCATGTCTGGGAGATGGTGAAGGGCAGGGAAACCTGGTGTGCTGTAGTCAATGTGGCGCAAAGAGTCTGGACACCACTGAGTGACTGAACAACAGCAATTTATATTCAGTGAGTGAATGAATGCATGAATGAGCAAATGGGAGGGTCTAGACTGAGTGGGGAGAATGGCATCAAGGCACCTGATGCTTGAGAATTTCATGACCTGGCAAATTGCCTCTGAACCTCTATTCACAGTCCGCGGCTGAGGGACCCTGGTATACCCTGATCCCTTGCCACCCTTCCACGCACCTGTTGGCTGTGACATCCCCCACTCCCTGAAATTTCACTCTGGCCCTGCCTAGCACCCTCGTCTCTGCAGCAGGGCCCCCTCTTGCAGTCCTGCCTTCAAGGAGCTCACAGTCTAATTGTCCCTCAGAAGTTTTGGCACAGATGTGGCATCATGGCGTCTGCTGACTGGCCACCTCACTGACCACCCACAAGGCCACTGTCTCTTTGTGGAGACAGAGATGGGTTCAGAACGGAACTATCTTTGAATTTTCACCCCAAGACCTTCCCAGCAGCAGTGAACACACCTCATGCAAGCAGTGGGTTTGTTTGCAGTGTGTCTGAGAAGAATGTGCATCCTCCTGGCTGTGGAGACTTCAGCTGAGAGTCGAGATGTTTGTAGAGGTGAGATCTAAACAGAGCAGGTGCCTTGTGGAAGGAGGAGGAAGGCAGGGAAGGTGGTGCTCCAGAATGGATTGGCCCTGGGAGGGCAGAGCTGAGTAAGCCTGCAGCCTGAACTCTGAGTCTGTGGGACACGTGGCTGCTTGTAGACATGCACTTCATTTGGAACCCTGAATACTCATTGGAAGGACTGATGTTGAAGCTCCAATACTCCGGTCACCTGATGCCAAGAGCCTACTCATTGGAAAAGACTGATGCTGGGGAAGATTGCAGGCAAGAGGAGAAGGGGATGACAGAGGATGAGATGGTTGGATGGCATCACTGACTCAATGGACGTGAGTTTGAGCAAACTCTGGGAGATGGTGAAGGACAGGGAAGCCTGGCGTGCTGCGGTCCATGGGGTCACAAAGAGTTGGACATGACTGAGCAACTAAACAATAGCAACTGGTTTAGCACCCTAGACTCAGGGTCTTCAGCCCCCCACTGCCAGCACAAACTGCATCACTCGCCCTGCAAGGCAAGCTCATGCTCCCCACCCCGACCTACATACCACATAACCAACTAAATGAGGACCTCAATCAGGGAAAAGTGTGTTTAACTGTACCAAGCAGATGTCAGCATCACTGACTGGATTTAACTCCTTCCGAGAGGGTCAGAGGCTGAATTCAAGTGGCTCTGCTCCCTGTGGGGGAGCAGAGAAAGTGGGCAGACTCTTCAACCACCAGCCCTCATCTTTTCGTGGGACCCAAGAAACAAATCAGCCACACCTGAATTTTGGATTCCAGAAGCCTGACCCTCCTCTCACGCAGCACACCACGTGGCTGGGCTCAGTGATCTTGCTTGTCTTCAGGCAGGATCGTGGGCTGCGGATTGCAGCTGCCTTAGCTGTGTTGGGGGTCTCTGCAAAGTGGACCCAAACAGGGGGTTCTGTTTTTCTGATTCCCTGTTTCCACGTAGACATTTACCTGCCATTTGAGGAAGCAGGAAGTGGGAAGGAAAATTGTCTAGTTCTTCTTTCTTTTTTAAGAATGTGTGTGTGTTATTCGTTCAGTCATGTCTGACTCTTTGCAACCCCATGGGCTGTAACCCACCAGGCTCCTCGGTCCATGGGATTCTCCAGACAAGAATACTGGAGTGAGTTGCCACTCATTCCCTTCTCCAAGGGATCTTCCCGACCCAGGGATAGTTAGCACTTAATGCCAGAGCCTGAGCACTCTCCCAGGCCCCTTCCTGGGTGGTGATGTTGCGGAACATAGTTCCTGCCCTCGGAGAGCTCTCACTCCCGTAGATAAGTCACATGGTAGATGCTCATCTAATAGCAGTGCTGTGGCTGTGGGAGTAGCCAAAGTCACGTCATGCTGGCCCAGCACAGGAAGGCTGTCTACACATAAAATCCACAGAGACGTCAGTGTGGCAGCCGAAGGCCCAGGACCCCCTACCTCAGTACAGCTGGGTGTCTCCCCATTACCCAGCCCAGGCCCAGTATGTTCGGTGTCCTCCTAGTTACTCCAGTTTGAACTCCAGGCTCAGAGCAGACATAGAAAAGCTGTCACAAATACGAGTGGAATAGGATGGGATCTAAGGAGTTCCTGAGAACAGACCATGTGTGGAAACAGAGCCTACACAAACTAAAGAGGAAATCCCCACCCCCAACCCCCATAATAATGCAATAGCACAGAGTTTATACAACAATAGGGCTTCCCAGGTGGCACTAGTAATAAAGAACTCACCTGCCAATGCAGGAGACATAAGGGACATGGGATCGATCCCTGGGTCGGGAAGATCCCCCGGAAGAGGGCATGATAACCCGCTCCAATATTTTTGCCTGGAAAATGCCCTGGACAGAGGAGCCTGGCAAGCTACAGTCCATGGGGTCACAAAGAGTCGGACACGACTGAAGCCACTTAGCATGCTCTCACACTTAACATGCTTTACATTTCGTGTTGGGCTGCTATTGACTCATTACTCATCTTTTTCAGAATTATCAAAGCTATTTTATGTGTTTTCTCCAGACGAACCCTGGTATTATTTTAAGTTACAGAGTAAGATTATAGATATGGTTTGCTGGTATCTCATCAATTTTATAGATTAATTTAAGGAGCATAAGCATCTTTCAATGTTGAGTATCTGTTTAGCTCTCTAAGTCCAAGAATGCTTTCCATCATGCTTGCATTCTCAATATCCCTCAGGAGAATCATTTTAGGTTTTCTTCCTATAGCTCCTTTGACTTCTTGTTGAGTTTAGTCTATGGTGTTTTATCCTTTTCTTGTAGCTATTATATAAATGGAACTCTTTTCCATTATGCCTTCTAACTGGCTATTATTTGTATATGGGAATGCCATTCATTTTTTCAATATATTCTATTTATTTTATGAAGTATAGTTGATTTACAGTGTCATTGTAGTTTCTGGTATGTAGCACAGTGATTCAGTTTTACATATATATAAAATATATATGTATATCTATTTATATATATAATTTTTTAGATTACTTTCCCGTATGTGTTATTTTAAGATACTGAATATAGTTTGCTGTGCTATACAGTAGGTCCTCATTGGTTATCTGTTTTATATACAGTAGTGTGTAATAGTTAATCGCAACCTCTTAATTTATCCCTAGCCCTGCCTTTCCCTTTGGTAACCATAAGCTTATTTTCTATGTCTGTGAGTCTATTTCTGTTTTGTAGATAAGTTCATTTGTATCTTTTCTTTTTAGATTTCACATATAAGTGATATCATGAGATTTGTCTTTCTCTGCCATTCATTATGTATTAAACATATATCCATCTACTTTAGTATATTCTCTCATTATTTCTAGTGGTTTTTAGTTTGTTCTCATGCACCTGAGGTATCAAATCATACCATGTGTAAATAATTATATTTTTCATGATCCGCTCCAACATAGCATTCCTTTCTTTCTTGTGGCCTTCTAGAAAGCTGTTCAGTAAAAGTGGAGGTGGAGTATCCTTGCCTGGTTCCTCGCTTTAATGGGGGTGCTTTGAGTGTTTCAGCATTAGGTGTGGTAGCATGTTGGACTGTAGTTTGTGATACTTTTTTTTTTAATATCACAGGGGAAAGGACTCATCTATTTCTATTCTTATCAGAATGTAATAAGCCAGACATGAATAACAAAAGTGTTTAGACATATAAAAACTTTGCCATCTGGAGATTTTAAAACACTCTCTTAAATAGCTATTGGGTCAGAAACAAAATACAAAAATTGAATTGCAGTGTGTTTAAAGAATAATCTAAACAAGAATAGAGCTGTATTAATCAGAAGTCTTAGAACATATAACAACTTAAACTAGCTTGAGTAAAAGGGGGAATTTACTGACTCACAAAACCAAGCAGCAGAAGCATCAGGATGCAGGTGGCTTCAGAGTATGGCTATGATTCATCCATCATGATTTTCCAGAACAAACACAGAACCGAATATGCTGCAGGCCATACAAGCCCTTCTGGCCCCAGGGCTGCCGGTGGCCTGCGGTGCCTGTGAGGGAGGTCAGGACAGGCTCTCAGGGATGCTAGGGTGTTGAGCTCAGAGCAGGACCACTGAGACAGAGGCACCTGGTGCAGGGGCACCGTGGGTAATGTGGTGTCAGTAAACAGTGAAAGGACCAGGCTTTGTGAATGAGTTCCTTTTCTTTTCTAAATGAAAGCAATCAAGGCTAGCAGCATAGTGGCCTTGTTCTCACACCCACCTTGTCCTTCTGTGTTTTCCTGAGTAGGAGAGGGAGGAGAGAGTTACAGCCGGTGCCCGCAGGGGAATGCAGAGGGTGTGGGTCCAGCTTGGCATGTGAACCCCGAGAGCCTCCCCGCCTTCAGTATCACGTGAGCATCTGCCTCTCCTGGACAGAGGAAGCAAAGGGTCTTGTTCTCAATGATCTCCGTGGCCCTTGTAGCATAAATTTATTAAGTGCTTACTGTGTGCAGTAGGGATCAGGGATCACGGGAGCCGATGGAGGGGCCAGTCTGGGCTCACTTCAAGGCCTTTCCTTTACCCCATACTCCCACTATAAATGGTGACTTGTATTTCCCCAAACAGTTCTTGTTATTTCATACCTCAGTGCCTTTGTATATGTTGTTCTTTCTACCTGAAATGACCTTTTCTTCCTGGCAAACCCCTCCTCCTCACAGACTAAGCTGAAGAGTCTCTTCTTCCATGAAGTGGACCATATCTCCCAAAGATGATTTCTCCCTCCTGGGGCCACCACAGACCTGGTGCCCATCTCTACTCACTGCCCACACTGCAGTCACCTCCATGTCCCTTACTGGACCATGGGCCTTCATTGCTAATGAAATAAATGATGATGGTGATCGTTATGACCTAGCTCATTGCGCAGGTGCAACACCAGCAGTATGGCCAGTCCTTCTGATGGGCATGGTGTCCCGGGGGTATCTGGGAGAGGACCAAACACTGGAGGTGGACCTTGCTTGGCACACAGTAGGCTCTCAGGAATGACTGCTATATCTTCCAGTTCTCACTGCTCAGCAAGCGAATGGTGGCAAGGTGAGTAGAGGGCCATGAGGAGACGCAGGGTACGAACACCCCAATCGGAGCCTCTGTCTTCTTTGCCTTTCTGTCTCCTGGAATCTCACCAAAGGCAAGAAAAGACCCTTTGAATTTCCCTTTAGGAAATTCTCTTGTTCTTTGAGACTTTCATTGTGAGAAGTAGCGCAAGCCTGTGGTTTCAGAGCCTCAGTGGCAGCCTCCCACATCTGTCACTTTCTGAGTACATGCAACAATATCAGTTTAGCTCAGTTTAGCTCAGTTGCTCAGTTGTGTCCAACTCTTTGTGACCCCATGGACTGCAGCACGCCAGGCTTCCCTGTCCATCACCAACTCCCAGAGTTTACTCAAACTCATGTCCATCAAGTCGGTGATGCCAACCAACCATCTCTTCCTACCTTCAATCTTTCCCAACATTAGGGTCTTTTTTAATGAGTCAGTTCTTCGCATCACATGGCCAAAGTATTGGAGTTTCATCTTCAGCATCAGTCCTTCCAATGAATATTTAGGACTGATTTCCTTTAGGATGGACTGGTTGGATCTCCTTGCAGTCCCAGGGACTCTCCAACACCACAGTACAAAAGCATCAATTCTTCGGTGCTCAGCTTTCTTCACAGTCCAACTCTCACATCCATACATGACTACTGAAAAAACCATAGCCTTGACTAGATGGACCTTTGTTGGCAAAGTAATGTCTCTGCTTTTTAACATGCTGTCTAGGTTGGTCATAAGTTTTCTTCCAAGGAGTAAGTGTCTTTTCATTTCATGGCTGCAGTCACCATCTGCAGTGATTTTGGAACCTAGAAAAATAAAGTCTGCCACTGTTTCCACTGTTCTTACATCTATTTGCCATGAAGTGATGGGACTAGATGCCATGGTCTTTGTTTTCTGAATGTTGAGCTTTAAGCCAACTTTTTCACTCTCCTCTTTCGCTTTCATCAAGAGGCTCTTTAGTTCCTCTTCACTTTCTGCCATAAAGATGGTGGCATCTGCATATCTGAGGTTATTGATATTTCTCCCGGCAATCTTGATTCCAGCTTGTGGTTCCTCCAGCCCAGCATTTCTCATGATGTACTCTGCATAGAAGTTAAATAAGCAGGGTGACAGTATACAGCCTTGACGTACTCCTTTTCCTGTTTGGAACCAGTCTGTTGTTCCATGTCCAGTTCTAACTGTTCTAATGTAACAATATGGCTAATCTCAAATACAGTATGCTAAAATAAGGAAGCTGCTGCACTCAGAAAGGGGAGAGTGGAATGTATGCAGAGAGTAACATGGAAACTTACATTACCGTATATATAATAGATAGCCAATGGGAATTTGCTATATGACTCTGGGAACTCAAACTGGGGCTCTGTAACAACATAGAGGGGTCAGATGGGGAGGGAAGAGGGTGGGAGGCTTAAGAGGAAGGGGACATGTGTATACCTATGGCTGATTCATGTTGATATTAAGCAGAAACCAACACACACAATTCTGTAAAGCAGTTATCATTCAATTTAAAAATAAATGTTTAAAAAATAAAATAAAATCCTACAGAATACATCCTGTATGCTTCCATTTATATGACATTCTATAAAAGCCAGATGGTAGGGACAGTAATTGAAAGTAGGGACTTAAACAGAATTTATGCTTTTGAACTGTGGTGTTGGAAAAGACTTTTGAGAGTCCCTTGGACTGCAAGGAGATCAAACCAGTGAATCCTAAAGGAAATCAGTCCTGAATATTCATTGGAAGGACTGATGCTGAAGTTGAAGCTCCAATACTTTGGCCACCTGATGAGAAGAGCTGACTCATTGGAAAAGACCTTTCTGCTGGGAAAGACTGAAGACAGGAGGAGAGGGGATGACAGAGGACGAGATGGTTGGATGGCATCACCGACTCAATGGACATGAGTTTGAACAGGCTCCGGGAGTTGCTGATGGACAGGGATGCCTGGTGTGCTGCAGTCAATGGGGTCGCAAAGTGTCAGACATGACTGAGCAACTGAACTGAACTGTATGATTCTACTTATATAAAGTTCCTATAAGAGTCAAATTCATAGAGACAGTTCCTGGTGGTTGCCAGAAGCTGAAGAGTAGGAATGAGGAATTATTGTTTAATAGGAACGGAATTTCTGGGTAGGTTGATGAAAATGTTCTGGAAATAGGCTGTAGTAATGGTTACACAGCATTATGAATATATGTAATGCCATTGAATTATACACTTAAAAACAGTTAAAATGGTAAGTTCTATGTTATGAATATTTTACCAGGTTTTTTTTTTTTTAAGAAAAACCTAGGGACAGAGAACACATTGGTAATTGCCAGGGATTAAGGGCGAGAGGTAGGGTAGGATAATTTGGGAGATGATGGACCTATTCTGTGCCTTTGTTATCATTGTGGTCATGTGACTATTCATTAGTCAAGAGAACTGTACACCAAAAGAATGAATTTGACTCCATGTAAATTTAAAATTAAATTTTAAAAAAGACCAGAGTCCTGCCAGCCGAGCTCTGGCTCTTCACTCTGGTTCATTCAGCAAACAAACATTTAGTAACTCCACCTGTGCATTGGCACAGCACTAGGAACATGTGTCCCCTGAACCCCAGGGATGGGCGTGGAACCCTAGGGGTAGATCCTGAGACAACTGAGCAGGAAGAGACGAGAACAATGTGTCTTAGTATCATTTGATAAAAATCACACCAGTAAGTTTTCCCCTGGAGGCCAGTTCTGAAATCTGGTGGCCCTGGATGTTTCACTATCGTTTTTTAGATAAGTATGTTTATACAGCCGCCCTTCACATCTGCCTCCTTTTGACGCTCTAGTTTTAAAAACCATCTCTGGCTTTTGTTTGGATTTGTTTTTTTAAAACTAGGAAAACAGCCCATGTTTGAGGGGCTTTCCATGAGCCTCCTGGACCTTTCCCAAGGCAAAGGCTGGGGTTTTGTCCCCCAGGCCACTGTGTTGAGCCTGCTGTCAGCTGCTCCCTGTGTTCCCAGAGATCAGATAAAACAGAGAGTTCAATTACAAGTGAGAGAGGCTGGCTTCAGCAAAACAGAGAAAGTGCTGACTCATGAAACTTCAAGGCCCAGGCTGGGCTAGCTTCAGTCATGGCTGGATCCAGTAGAAAATTAGTGTCTTTAGGAGTCTCTGTCTTTGTCTTTTCCTCCTTCTCTCTCCCAGAGTCCTGGCCCTTCCTTTAACTCCCAGCCTCTTTGCTCTGTACTGACCACTCACAGCCACAGCTCCTCAGTTAGGCACTAGGGAAACTGACCACACTCCCTGTGGTCATTTTCCTTTCATGACTTTCCTCATGAGAAGCAATTTGTCAGGGTCTGTTTGGAGACCGGCGTCCATGCACATAACAAGGGAACATGTCCGTCTGCTTAGCGTGTGTCCATCAATTGCACAAGGACTTCCCTTCCTCTTCAAAGTCTCTCAGCCCAACACAGCACTTAATTAAATCCACAAGCACCAGAGCCCCCATGCCACCCTGCAGGGACCTTCCAAGCCCACTTCTTCAGATCTTGAGCAAACATCCGAGAGTGACACAGAAATGCAGTTGTTTCTCCATTTCTTTTTCATTCATCTGCTTAACAGACGTTGCAGGAATGTCCACTATATTCCAGGCTGCGTGGGACCCAGGAGTAAAGATGAAAAGGTTACTCCCTGCCCTGAGAGCATGGTCTAAAGAGAGACAGATCTGCAGAAAAAAGCATGCTCAGGAGATCCTATTATGTAAGGACACGGGGCCCAGAAAAAGGCCTTTTATTTCCATAGAAAAGAGTGAAATAGAAAGCTGAAATAAACTCATTTTTATAATATCTCATATTTAACTATGTTGAAGTTATAATTTCAACTATTTGAGAATTTTTCAATGAGAAAAGAATTTTTTCTTTTTGGTTGAGTTTTACCAAAAAAGTTACATGAAAGCACAGATTTTTGCAACTGAATGTCGCAGCATGTCAATAAAGAGAATCATTCCCAAATCAGTCTTCAAGGGCTGCTAGAATCAGTTTTCCCATCAGTCTTTCTCGATCTTTTTAGCTGAATCTCCCTCTTTGGAAGCGGCCACCGTGCCCTTTCCTTGGCTTGCTTCTCTGCTTCGGTCATTACCCGGCTGACTTGTCCAGAGCCAGCCCCGTCTGTGGACATGTGATCCCAGCAGTCCTCCAACATCATGGCCATCAACTCCATGAAAGTCTGCACCTTTTAACGAGGTTTGCAATTCCTCTTGCAATGTATTTACATCGTATGATTTACAGTCACAGATAACCACTTCAAACAGCAGGTACTTTTACAACAAATAGACATCGCCCAGACACAGCCTAACAAAGACAGGGACAGAATGAGAGGGCCCAGGAGCTGGTGCTACCAGGCAGGTGTGCCTGACAGCGGATGAGCTTGTGAATGATCTGCACGGTTCTCACTGTTCCTGTGTGGTGGTATCTTGGCTTCTCTCTGTGAAGCCGCAGATATTGGATGGTCATGTGAGGACCTGCACAGTGCCTGAGAATGTTTTTTTCTCCTGCAACATAAATCTGATCCATTGCAGCCTTTAGCTCCTTACACTCCTGCCCAATCTCAATCCTCCAAGACCCCTTCAGTGAGGCCCCAAGGTGAGTTCGAGCTCCTGGCACAGCCCACAAGGCCTCCACAAGCTGCCCAACTTGGCCAGTCCTGTTTCTTACTGTCTCCCCGTTTGACCTGTGCTGGTTCACATCTCAGTGGTTTCATTCACACGTTCCCCTCTCCTTGAATGCCCTCCCCCTTGACTCACTTGACAGTCTTCTCCTCCTTCCAGGTCCCCCCACCAAGGATCTCTTCCTCCATGAACCCTCCCTGCCCACCCTGGCAGGGTTGATTCTTCCTTCCTGTGGTTCCCACAGGCCTGGTTGTCACCACTGTCCTTGAAGGACATCTTCCTCTTTCACTAGACTCCTTGTGCCCAGGGCAAAATGCAGAATATTTATTCAATTAAAATGAAAACGGGGAGAAGTAAAAATATTCATATTTTGTACCCATGAATAGCTTTAGCATTTGAGCCTTAAAGTCTTTCCCAGGGTCCCAGGGACCAGAGCAATAAGGGTCAGTGGGTCCCCTCTTCCCCCATGGGGTGTTGTGGTCTCCAGCCTACGGTGCCCATACCTATGTGAACATCAGAGTCACCAGGAGCCAGTAAAACGCAAGTTCCTGGACACTTCTCCTAAAGGTTGTCTTCAGCCTGTCTGGGGTGGGGCTTAGGAGTCTGTATTTCTTGTTTCCTTTTTTTCTTTTTCTTAAATTAAGGTATAGTTGATAATATACATGTTTCAATGCTTTTCTCACAAATCATCCTACCCTCGCCTTCTCCCATTGAGTTCAAAAATCTGTGTCTCCGATGCTGCCCTGAATGTAGGATCATCAATAAATCTTTCTAAATTCCATATATATGTGTGTTAATATGCGGTATTTGTCTTTCTCTGATTCATTTCACTCTGTATAATAGGCTCCAGGTTCAGCCACCTCATTAGAACTGACTCAAATGTGTTCCTTTTTATAGCAGAGTAATATCCCATTGAAACATGTACATTACCATATGTAAAGTAGATGACCAGTGCAAGTTCAATGTGAAGCAGGGCACCCAAAGCCGGTGCTCGGGGACAACCCAGAGAGGAAGGTGGGGGTGGGGTTCATGATGGGAGGGACACATGTATACCTATGGCCAACTCATGTTGATGTATTGCAAAAACCATCAGAATACTGTAATCATTCTCCAATTAAAATAAATTAATTAAAAATACTTTTAAAAAAGTATAATAGATTTTTCAGTATTATGTAAGTTTCAAGTGTACAACATAATTGATTCACAATTTTTAACGGTTATACTCCATTTATAGTTATTATAAAATATTGGCTGTATCCCCTGTGCTATACAGTATATCCTTGTACCTTATTTATTTTACACATAGTATACCTTTTAATCCTCCATCCCTATCTTGCCCCTCCCCGTTCCCTCTCCCTACTGGTTACCACTAGTTTGCTTTCTATATCTGTGAGTCTGTTTCTTTTTTTGTTATATTCACTAGTTGTTTTATTTTTTAGATTCCACATGTAAGTGATAACATACAGTATTCATCTTTCTCGGTCTGACTTATTTCACTAGGATAATACCCTCCAGGCCCATCTATGTTGTTGCAAATGACAAAATTTCATTCTTTTTATAGCTGAGTAATAGTCCCAATATTGCAAAACAAATTAGAAATTAGTATTTCATATACCACATCTTCTTTATCCGTTCATCTATTGGATACCTAGGTTGCTTCCATATCTTTACTATTGCAAATAATGCTGCTATGAACATTGGGGTACATGTATCTTTTTGAACTAGGGTTTTTATTTTTTTCTGCTATGTACTCAGGAGTGAAATTGCTGGATCATATGGTAGTTCTATTTTTAGTTTTTAAGGAACCTTCACACTTTTCAACAGTGGCTGTGTCAAATTACAATCCTACCAGCAGTGTGGAAGGGTTCCCTTTTCTTCCACATCCTCCCCAAATTTATAATTTGTGGTCTCTTTGATGAAAGCCATTCTAACAGGTGTGAGGTGATATTGTGGTTTTTATTTGCATTTCTTTGATGATTAGCAATGTGGAGCATCTTTTCATGTGCCTGTTGGCCATCTGTATGTCTTCTTTGGAAAAATATCTGTTCAGATCTTCTATCCATTTTTAATCAGATCTTTAAAAATATTGAGTCGTATGAGCTATTTATGTAATTTGGATATTAATCCCTTAATCAGTCATATCATTTGCAATATTTTCTCCCACTCAGTGGGTTGTCTTTTCATTTGGTTGATGGTTTCCTTTGCCTTGCAAAGCTTTTAAGTTTAATTAGATCCAATTTGTTCATTTTTGCTTTTGTTTCCTAAGCCATAGGAGACAGATCCAAAAAAATACTGTTCAATTTATATCAAAGAATGTTCCACCTATGCTCTCTTCTAGGGGTTTTATGGTTTCCATTCTTACATTTAGGTCTTTAATCCATTTTGAGTTTTTTTTTTTTTTTGTATATGTTATAAGACGATGTTCTAATTTCTTTCTTTTATATGAAAACCCCCCCCACAAGGGTTTCCCTTGTGGTTTCCCCTGCTGGTAAAAAATCTGCCTGCGATGTGGGAGACCTGAGTTCGATCCCTGGGTTGGGAAGATCCCCTGGAGAAGGGAAAGGCTACCCACTCCATTATTCTGGCCTGGAGTTCTTACATTTAGGTCTTTAATCCATTTTGAGTTTATTTTTGTATGTGTCATAAGAAAATGTTCTAATTTCATCCTTTTATATTTAGCTGTTCAGTTTACCCACCACATATTAAAGAGACTATCTTTCCTCATGATATATTCTTGCCTCTTTTGTCATGATTAATTAACCATAAGTGTGTGGGTTTATCTCTGGGCTCTCTGTGCTGTTCCATTGGTCCCTGGGTCTGTTTTTGTGCCAGTACCATGCTCTTTTGTTGACTGTAGCTTTGTAATACAGTCTAGGAGTCTGTATTTCTTAACAAACCATGTGCAGAAGTGAAGCAGCTTAGCCTGGTTTAGACCTATCCAGGTGAGTCAGTAGCCTCCAGTGTACACCAGCACTATCAAGTGACTTAATTGTGCTCATTTCCTGGAGCTGCTGGAACAAATTGCCATAAACTTGATGGCTTAAAACAAGGCAAATTTATTCTCTTGTAGCTCTAAAGGGTTAGACATCCAAAACAGGTCTTGAGGGGTTAAAATCAGGTGTCAGTGGGACTGGTTCTTTCTGGGGGCTCTAGAGGAGATTTTATTTTAGAAGCTGCCTGCATTCCTTGGCCTGTGGCTTCATCACCTTAGTCTCGGCTCTGTCCTCATATCACCTTCTCCTTTCTGACCAGCTTCCTTCTCATAAGGGGCTTCTCTGGTGGCTCAGAGGTTAAAGCATCTGCCTCTGATGTGGGAGACCCAGGTTCGATCCCTGGGTTGGGAAGATCCCCTGGAGAAGGAAATGGCAATCCACTCCAGTATTCTTGCCTGGAGAATCCCATGGGCGGAGAAGCCTAGTAGGTTACAGTCCACGGGGTCGCAAAGAGTCGGACACGACTGAGCGACTTCACCTCACCTCCTTCTCATAAAGACCCTTGTGATTACATTGGGTCCACTTGGATAATCCAGCGTATATTGGTGGATCATGGTTTCATGATATTTAATTTAATCACACCTGCAAAGTCCCTATAGGTATTTTTGTAGGTATTCCTTTCTCAGTACTGCCACAACAAAGTACCACAAACTTGGTGGCTCAAAACAGCAAAAAGGTGTTTTCTCCACCCTTGAGACCAGAAGTCTGAAATCAAGCTATAGGCAGGGCCATGCTCCCTCCAAAGGCTCCTGGGAAGAATCCTTCCTGGCCTCTTCCTAGCTTCTAGTTGTTGCTAGCAATCTTTAGCTTTCCTTGGCTTGTCAATCTTCACGTGAAAACAGATTCAGAGATAATCCTTGATCTGCCCAGGGTCATGCTCTATGAATGGCCAAACCCTGTCTTGAACTGGGTCTGGAGTCCCTGGGTGGTCCTGCCAGCCTGGCCATGTGCTGCAGAAGCTCCACCCACTCCCTGGCGCCTGCGTCCGCAGCTGGCTGGGGCAGGGCAGGCTGGTCTCAAAAAGCCTCCACCCATGTGACAGGTGGCCCCACGGACTGTTCGCTCAGTGAACACCAGAGAAACCCCAGATGCTCAGCTGTCCTGGTTCTTTGAAATCCACGCCAAACCACATTGAGCAGGAGACCCTAGGGCCTGCAGCATGAGGGGAGAGAGCCTCTCGGGGAGCCTGGGAGGTGGAGCTGAGAGCTCAGCGCAGCCTAGTGGGCTTCAGTCCTGCTGACTCGCTCAGCCCTTGCCCAGCACCCAGGGGCTTGAAATTGCATCCCTGCTGCTGTGCAGCTTGTAATTCAGGGAGTCACTTTATCTCTCCAGGTTGTAGCCTGAGAGGGTAATGCTGCCAACATTCCCCTCTTCTTGTCAAGATGGGCGCAGGAAACGGGAGCTGACCTTTTAGCAAGAAACTCTAGTTCAGGCTCATTTCTGGTTTCCTTAAAGATGTGACCTTCAGGTCACATGTACACATGTGGCCTTGAACAAACCTGGACACCACATTCAGGACAGCACACCAAGGCTTTGGAAATGAATTAATTTCTTGGGGTATAATATAAACCAGTCCTTTAAATACAGTTTTATTAGCTGGACATCTTTGGGAACTGGAGCTAGGAGAGGGTGAATAGAAGCCAGCCTTGGCCTTCCCAGGGGGAGAGCAGCATGCAGCAGAGTACAGATTTGCTATAAGCAGTTGACTCAGCAGCATGTACCAGGAGCCTGTTCTGTGCCAGCCCTGAGCTAAGCACAGGGCACAGGGTGAACTCTGCACAGGGCCTGTCTCTGGGCATCTCCAAGCCTCACAGTTCAGAAGACATGGCCAGGTAATGGTTGTAGACTCTTCCAGGCGTCAGAAGGCTTGGGCCACCTCCCTCCCTGTCTCAGCCCTGGGGATATCCTTGTCCTCAAGCAGATCCTACCCCCTCTCTGTTCCACCCTTGGAGTCCTCACTCCTGCCCTCCAAGACTTGGATGTCTTTCACTCCAAGTGTTAATGAGCTGTGGCCATACCATGTACCTGCTGCCTTCTAACAAAGGGGTTGTGTCCTGTCCCTCCTTCCTCACTGACCATGGTGGGCAGGGTGATGGGTCCTCCCCACTCTTCAGCACCCAGGAGAGAGTGGTTGAAAAAAGGAAGAAAGTCTTAATTGATAGTTGTTATCAATTCACTTCCCCACACATCGCACTTCATCATCGATTGGTGCCCAGACTTTTTTTGAGCCAAATGTTTTATATACATCCAACAAATCATTAAACAATATGGTTTGAATTAGAGGACCATGAATTTGAGCTGTTTTCCATCACACGCCTACTGTGGGTGGGTGCTCAGGCTCCTCTCCTCTCTGAGCCTTGATTTCCTCCGTTAAACACAGATGCCTCAGCAGATGATTTCAAGCATCCCATGTCACGAGAGGATGGAGGGCAAGGCACTGGAAAACCTTCTGGATGGCCTACCAGGATGAGGTGGGGGTGGAGTGGGGGACTGTCACACTTGCAGCATGGTGCCCAGACTCTCCAGAAGTGGTTTTCTTGTCTTCAGACACTGCTGGCACTCACTTAATCCACATCTGCATCTGCTTTCTTGCATGAACACATGGTTGCTCTCCCGGGGCCTCTTCATCAGAGATGGCATCTTCTACTGAACCATTCATGCAGCTGTGTGTGAGAGGTGGCTCACTAATACGCAGATGCAAATATAAAAAGCTGCAGGTGGGTGACCTGTCCTGGGAGCTACTGTTGGGCTGAGATGGCAGCAGGTGAGAATGCCCTGGCATGCTACTATCCTGGGTGTGCACACTCTTTGCCCCACTGAGGTCCAGTTCACTTTGCACCAGCTCACCCTGGGCTCCCATGCTGACTGACAGCTTCTCCATGCAGCTGCTTATCAGCTGTGTTATTCCCTGTTAGGAGCTAGCTTGAATTCTGATCTGGAGTGTGCTAAGGCCACACTGCTTTGAGCCAGACCATCCTTCCATTAGAACTTCCCTCATAGCTCAGTTGGTAAACAGTCTGCCTGCAATGCAGGAGACCTGGGTTCAATTCCTGGGTCAGGAAGATCCTCTGGAGAAGGAAATGGCAACCCACTCCAGTATTCTCGCCTGGAGAATACCATGAACAGATAGATGAGCCTGGCAGGCTACAGTCCATGGGATTGCAAGAGTCAGACACGACTTCACAACTAAACCACCACCATTGAAGCTGAAACTCCAATACTTTGGCCACCTAATGCGAACTGACTCCTTGGAAAAGACCCTGATCCTGGGAAAGATTGAAGGCAGGAGGAGAAGGGAACAACAGAAGATGAGATGGTTGGATGGCGTCACTGACTCTATGGACATGAGTTTGAGTAAGCTCTGGGAGTTGGTGACGGACAGGGAGGCCTGGCGTGCTGCAGTCCATAGGGTCACAAAGAGTCAGACACGACTGAGTGACTGAACTGAACTGAGGCTTCCATTCCCAAATCGGTATCACTTTAGTTCTCTGAGACTGAAGCTCTCCAGATACAACTTTTTCTCCAAATCTTACTCATTTGCATCAGGAAACCTTCAAAAAATTTTCTAGGACCAGGATGGCCTTCCCAAAATAAACGAAAAGCCAAATGATCTGTCCCAATACAGACAGGCAGATCCCCGTGGATCACCCCCCTCTCATGGGGACAGTGCTTCCTTAGCCCTGCCCGGGGCCACATCTTGGCAGTCATCCTCTTATGGGTTGAGTGATCTGGTTCCAGGGACAGGTGGGAGAAGTAGGTGATCTGCTTCTTAAATGCAAGGGGATCAGGGGCAGAGGTACTGAGTGGGGTGATTTGGCTTCTCCCCACTTTTTTCAGGGAGGCAAGCCAGAACTGCTCTGACAGTCCTAGTACCAGCTATGCTGCCTGACCCGTGCTCCATCACCCTATGCTCATGTATCACAGTAAGAAGGCAGAGAACATGTAGTTTCCATTCCTTTGTGTTTCTGCCTGTATTAGAAATTGTCTATGTTCTGACAGTCATCGATGGCCTCTGCCTGTGAGCAATCCTGTTTGGGGGTTTGTTTGTTTGCTGTAAGATGTGCCCCATAGATGCAGTTTCTTCCATATTTTAGAAAAAGGATGGAAATGCAGTAGGTTTGCTGTTGGAAAGATAGAAGATGAATGTGCCTTG
This sequence comes from Cephalophus harveyi, assembly GCA_006410635.1. Taxonomy (NCBI): domain Eukaryota; kingdom Metazoa; phylum Chordata; class Mammalia; order Artiodactyla; family Bovidae; genus Cephalophus; species Cephalophus harveyi. The sequence goes on from SJYT01045621.1 coordinate 210,887, forward strand.
AGACTCCTGAGGGGGAGAGCATGATGCCATCTCCCTGCTGGCCTAGCATTTTGGGTAGGTTTTGTCATGTGTCAACCTTATAGAGATTTATTTTACTTACTATACAATTTACCACTGAAAGTATACACTTTAGTGGTTTTTAGTATATTCACAGAGTTGTGCATCCATCACCCCAATAAGTTTTAGAACAGCTCATCAACTTGAGGGAAAATCCCCTGGAAGAGGGCTTGGCAATTCACTCCAGTATTCTTGCCTAGAGAATCCCATGCACAGAGGAGTCTGGCGGGCTACAGTCCATGGGGATGCAAAGAGTCAGACATGATTGAAGCAACTTAGCATCAACTTGAAACAAAAGCCCACACCCGTTAGTAGTCACCCACCATTTTCCCAGAAACCCCTTCAGTTCAGTTCAGTTCAGTCACACAGTCATGTCCGACTCTTTGCGACCCCATGAATCACAGCACACCAGGCCTCCCTGTCCATCACCAACTCCCAGAGTTTACTCAAATTCATGTCCATCGAGTCAGTGCTGCCATCCAGCCATCTCATCCTCTGTCGTCCTCTTCTCCTCCTGCCCCCAACCCCTCCCAGCATCAGGGTCTTTTCCAATGAGTCAACTCTTTGCATGAGGTGGCCAAAGTACTGGAGTTTCAGCTTTAGCATCAGTCCTTCCAATGAACACCCAGGACTGATCTCCTTTAGGATAGACTCATTGAATCTCCTTGCAGTCCGAGGGACTCTCAAGAGTCTTCTCCAACACCACAGTTCAAAAGAATCAATTCTTTGGCGCTGAGCTTTCTTCAGAGTCCAACTCTCACATCCATACATGACCACTGGAAAAACCATAGCCTTGACTAGATGGGCCTTTGTTGGCAAAGTAATGTCTCTGCTTTTCAATATACTATCTAAGTTGGTCATAACTTTCCTTCCAAGGAGTAAGCGTGTTTTCATTTCATGGCTGCAGTCACCATCTGCAGTGATTTTGGAGCCCAAAAAATAAAGTCTGACACTGTTTCCACTGTTTCCCCATCTATTTCCCATGAAGTGATGGGACCAGATGCCATCCATGATCTTTGTTTTCTGAATGTTGATCTTTAAGCCAACTTTTTCACTCTCCTCTTTCACTTTCATCAAGAGATTTTTGAGTTTGTTAGAAACCCCTTGCTGCTGCTGCTGCTAAGTCACTTCAGTCGTGTCCGACTCTGTGTGACCCCATAGATGGCAGCCCACCAGGCTCCCCCGTCCCTGGGATTCTCCTGGCAAGAACACTGGAGTGGGTTGCCATTTCCTTCTCCAATGCATGAAAGTGAAAAGTAAAAGGGAAGTTGCTCAGTCGTGTCCGACTCTTCGCAACCCCATGGACCGCAGTCTACCAGGCTCCTATGTCCATGGGATTTTCCAGGCAAGAGTACTGCAGTGGGGTGCCATCGCCTTCTCCAAGAAACCTCTTAGCCCTAGGCAATCACTGTTCTTTATAGATCTCTCTGCTCTGAACTTTCATGTGAATGGAATCATATCTTCCAAGGTCTTTGTGACTGGCTCCTTTCCCTTAGTGTGTTTTCAGAGATCATCCATGTTATAGTCTGTATCAGTACTTATTCCTTTTTATTTTCAAATAATACTCCATTGTATGGGTAGACCACCTTTTATTTATCCATTCATCATTTGATAGACATTTGGCTTGAACCTACATCTTGACTATGATGAGTAATGTTGCTTTTTGTGTACAGGTTTTTGTAAGTACCTGTTTCATTTCTCTTGGGTGCTTACCAATAGGAGCGGAATTGCTGGATCATGTAACAGTCTATTTTTAACCATGTGAGAAACTGCCATACTGTTCTGAGAAGTTGCTGCACCGTTTTACATTCTCACAAGCAGTATCTGAGGGCTTCAATTTCTCACCAATATTTGATATTATCTTTCTTTTTGATTCTAGCCATCCTGGTGGTTTTGAAGTGGTGTCCTTTGATTTGCAATTTCCTGATGACTGATAATTTTGAATATCTTGTAATGTGCTTATTGGCCATTTGTTTATCTTCTTTATAGAAATGTCTGTTCAGGTCTTTTGCCCATTTTTTAATTGAGCTATTTGTGTTTTTTCTGAGTTGTAAGGGTTCTTTATATATAATCAATATAAGTTGTTGGGCTGCCTTTTCACTTTCCTGATGGTATCTTTTTTTAATAACACCAAAAACATTTTGTATTGGGGCATAACCAATTAACAATATATTGATAGTTTCAGGTGAACAGTGACGGGACTCAGCCATACATATACATGCATCCATTCTCCCCCAAACTCCACCTCTCACCCAGGCTGGCACATAACATTGAACAGGGTTCCATGTGCTATACAACAGATATTCATTGGTTATCCATTTTAAATATAGCAATAGGTACATGACCTTCCCAAAGTCCTTAACTATTCTTTCCCTGCTGACAACCATGAGTTCATTTTCTAATTGCTGAATCCAAGGACATAAAAAATTATGCCTATGTTTTATAATAGGATTTTTATGCTTTTAGCTCTCATATTAGGTCTTTGATCCATTTTGAGTTACTCTTCTGCATGTGGTGTGAGGTGGGGTGTCTTTTGCATTTCTGGTTGTACCAGGCTCATTTGTTGGAAAAAACGGCTTTTCCCCATTTGATTTTCTTGGCACACTTGTCAGAACAAACAGGTTTTAGGAGCCTTACTGAGTGTAGAATGGCAGCTACCGTGACATGGCCCGTGGGTAGCCTGGTGTCCACAGAGCCCTGGGAGAACTTACAGGGCCCTCTGATGAGCTGTCTCTGCCTCGTTAAGCCCTTTACACTTTGGGGTGGGAGCAGAGTGGGGTCTGGGCTGGGGGAAGACCCTTGGGAGGGGAGTTGGTAAGAATGGATGGTGTCGTGTCATCCCTGACATGGCTACACCTTTATGCCTGGGAAGGACACACTTGGTGGCCAGGGAATGCCACACCATGCCTGAAGAGCACCAGCAGGTGGCCTGCTGCAGAGCATGCCTCAGTGCTCCTCACCACCCTCCTCAAGCTGGTCATAGCTAAAATGACCATGTGTTATATATATATATACACACACACACACACATACTATATTGAGACAGTCCCAATTTATGCCTGTGCTTCCCAAATAATGATTAATCACCCTCTTTTTCTCTTAAAATACCTTGGTTTGAATGATAAACTATACAGTCACCCTAGTCATAGAGCAAGGGCTTTGGGTGTGAATGCCTTTGTGATTAACCCAGATAGACAGCTTACTGGTGTCCTGGCCCAAGATGCTGACTCTGCTTCAAAAAGCATGTACCTGGAACCCAAGACTGGCCTTTGTATCCTCCAGTAGCACCGACAGGGAGAACTGTGAGCTTGCACCTCCGAGTCTGCAAAGTCTCAGCAGATGTGGTCTGGATCCCACATATCCAACCATGAGTACAAAGGCTAGCAGGACTGACAGCCTCTGCAGGCTCCTTCAGCCTTCTCTGGGAGCTTTCAAGATTAACCCCAATGGAGAGCTTACCGATGTCCTGATCCAGGCTGCCGGCTCAGCATCAGAAAGCATCAGAAGGGGCAAATATGGCTGTCTCTGCCCACGCCACCTGTGTGTGCCCGACCCATCCTTGAGGGTGTGGCTAGCCTTGTTTATTCACGCCCACCTTGGGCTCCCCATGGCCGCAAGGAAAAGACATGTGTCCTGCAGCTGTGTGTCACTCACCTGCCCCTAAATGACGAATAAGACACCTTGGGAGGAACCCTCAGACTAAGAGGGGAAAGACACTTGCACGTAGGAGGGAATGTGGGTTTTGTTTGTTTGCTTTTTCACTAGGTTGACTCTTTTAGTTTACTTTATTTTCATTTTCTTAAAGAATTTTTTAATTGATATATAATTGACATATAGCATTGTACTAGTTTTAGATGTACAACATGATTTGATATGTGTATATATTGTGAAATGATTTCTACAGTAAGTTTAGTTAATGTGAAGTCACTCAGTCGTGTCCGACTCTCTGTGACCCCATGGACTGTAGCCCACCAGGCTCCTCTGTCCATGGGATTCTCCAGGCAAGAATACTGGAGTGGGTTGCCATTTCCTTCTCCAGGGGATCTTCCCGACCCAGAGATCGAACCCAGGTCTCTGGCATTGCAGGCAGACGCTTTAACCAACAAAAAATTTCATGTGTGTGATGAGAACTTTTAAGATCTACTCTCTTAAAACTTTCAAATAACCAATACAGTATAGTTAACTATAGTCACAATGCATACTACTTGTACATTACATCACTAGCATTTATTTATCTTATAACTGGAAGTTTGTACCTTTTGAGCCCTTTTACCCATTTTGCCCACTCCCCACCCCCCAGAATATTGTTGTATACACACACTTAACTGATGCAAACTCAGATATAACTAAGCAAAAAGGGAAAAAGTGCAGATGAAGTAGGGAAAAAATAGAGGCAAGTAATTTAAGCACTGCTAGCAGGTCCCCTTTTTAGGGAAGCATGAGCATCTACAGGCCCCACAATGGGCATCAGCTCCTTGGACCCCATGTGAACATCAGACCACCTGAATGAACGCTAAAGTTGTCATACAGCTTGTCCTTTAAATGCAGACTAAAGAGTCACTGTGACTGCAAACAAATGTCACTGTGGGCCCTGACTCTTCATGTAACTGTCACACTGGGAGAAAGTGTAGCAAAATCCCGATACAGAAAGGAAGTGGGGAAGGGCTTCCTGGAGGAGGTGACCAGGAAGCTGTGTTGGGAGGAGAAGTGGAAAGGAGAAGGGAGGGAGCCTGGTGGAGCTTCCAGGCAGCAGAAACATCGTAAAGCAAGTACTGAAGCTGTGCAGGAGTGTAAGGGGAAAAAAGGTGAGACCAGGCTATGCAGATATCAATTGCTTTGGTAAGGAATGTGAGTTTTAGCCTTTATTAGTTAGTGATTCCCGAATCAGTGTCCCTGGAACACATATGCTGCAGGGACAAAGGATTCCACTGTCACACACATTTGGGGAATCTCACATACAACCCCCCCACCTACCCAAATCCCCACCTTGGAGAGTTGCAAGCAATGTTAGCATACTGAAGGACCTGCGAAGTCTTGCAGTAAGCACTCTTTTTGGCTGATTACTCAGGACTTCCTTTAAACCATCCTGTAGCCTTTGTGCTCCAAAGGAAGTACAGCTCAGGCAGTAGGGAGCCAGTGCAGATTTCAGCGCAAGGGCGTGACAAGATCAGATGCCAGTGACACGGGTGGATGGCTGGGTTGTGCTGCGGGCAGAGAGAGCACTGGGTGCCAGTCGCTGGCTAGGTCAGAGGTTCATCTCAGTAGCTACCTCAGTGTCTGGGAAAGACCCAGAAAGAGTCAACCACAGAGAGCGGGAGAGGCAAGCAAGAAGGCAGAAGCCACCTTCAGGCAATGCTGATGCCTCCCTCCTCATGCAGCTGTCAGTGGCCGCAGTCCCCTGCAATCTTCGGAGGATGTGGAGAGAACAGTTGAAGACTTTCTCCTGCTGATGTATGTTTATGTTCCACAAGTGCAGGTCATGTATCCTGAGCTCTTCTCCAGAAGTTTCCAGGGGACACCTGCTCCCAACAGGGTGCATCTGCCTTTCTTCACATTTCAAGAATAGGGAAAACATAAGATTAAAAGTGATATATACCCATGCCACCCCCCTAAAAATTCTTTTTTTTAATTTATTTTTTAATTGGAGGAAAATTGCCTTACAGTGTTGTGTTAGTTTCTGCCATCCAACAGTGCAACTCAGCCATAATTATACATCTATCACCTCCCTCTTGGGCTTCCATCCCCTTCTCACATCTCACCCCTCTGGATCATCACAGAGTGCCAGGTTAGACTGCCTGTGTTATATAGCAACTTCTAACCAGCTGTCTGTCTAACACATAGAAGTGGTTATATGTCGATACTACTTTCTCCATTCATCCCACTTTTTCCTTCCCCTACAAGTCCATTCTGTATATCTGCATCTCCACTCCTCTCCTGCAAATAAATTCATCAATACCATTTTTCTACATTCCATATATATGGGTTAATATACTATATTTATTTTTCTCTTTCTGAATTACTTCACTCTATAACAGGCTTTAGGTTCGTCCATTTCACTAGAACTGGCTCAGATTTGTTCTTTTTTATGGCTGAGTAATAGTCCATTGTATATATGTACCACATCTTCTTTATCCATTCATGTGTTAATGGACATCTAGGTTGCTTTCATGTCCTAGCAATTGTAAATTGTACTGCAATGAATATTGGGTTGCATGTGTGCTGAGTCACTTCAGTCATGTCTGACTCTCTGCAACCCTATGGATTGTAGCATGCCAGGCTCCTCTGTCCATGGGATTCTCCAGGCACGAATACTGGAGTGGGTTGCCATGCCATCCTCAGGGATCAAGCCCATGATGCTTCAGTCTCCTGCATTAGCAAGGGGGTTCTTTACAACTAACACCACCTGGGAAGCCAAATATTGGAGTACACATGTCTTTTTCAATTATGGTTTTCTCAGGGCATATGCCTAGTAGTGGGATTGTTGGGTCATATGATAGTTTTAGAAGCTTCTCAGGTGGTGCTAGTGGTAAAGAACTCACCTGCCAGTGCAGAAGATGGGAAGATGTCAGTTCAATCCCTGGGTTGGGAAGATCTCTGAAGAAGGGTAGGGCAACCCACTCTAGTATTCTTGCCTGGAGAATCCCATGGACAGAGGAGCCTTGTGGGCTAACATTCCATAGTGTCACAAAGAATTGAACATGACTGAAGTGACTTAGCACACACGCATGTACACATGATAGTTTTATTCCGAGTTTTTTAAGGAATCTCCATACTGTTCTCCATAGTAGCTGTATCAGTTTACATTCCCACCAGCAATGCAACCTTTTCTCCACATCCTCTCCAGCATTTCTTGTTTGTAGGTTTTTTTGATGATGACCATTCTGACTGGTGTGAGGTGATACCTTATTGTAGTTTTAATTTGTATTTCTCTAATAATGAGCAATGTTGAGTATCTTTTCATGTGTTTATTAGCCATCTGTATGTCTTCTTTGGAAAAATATTTGTTTAGGTCTTCTGCCTATTTTTTTGATTGGGTTGTTTGTTTTTCTGATATTGAGCTGTATGAGCTGCTTATACACTTTGGAGATTAATTCTTTGTCAGTTGTTTCATTTGCAATTATTTTCTCCTATTCTGAGTGTTGTCTTTTCATCTTGTGTATTGTTTCCTTTGCTGTGCAAAAGCATTTAAGTTTAATTAGGTCCCATTTGTTTATTTTTGCTTTTATTTCCATTACTCTAAGAGGTGAGTCAAAGAGGATCTTGCTGTCATTTATGTCAAAGAGTATACTGCCTGTGTTTTCCTCTAAAAGTTTTATAGTTTCTGGCTTTACATTTAGGTCTTTAATCCATTTTGGGTTTATTTTTGTGTATATAGTGTTAGGAAGTGTTCTAGTTTCATTATTTTACATGTTGCTGTCCAGTTTTCCCAGCACCACTTATCAAAGAGGCTATCTTTCCTCCATTGTATATTCTTACCTCATTTGTCAAAAAGAAGATGCCTATAGGTGCATGGGTTTATCTCTGGGCTTCCTGTCTTGTTCCATTTGTCTGTATTTCTGTTTTTGTGCCAGTACTGTACTGTCTCAATGAATGTAGCTTTGTAATATAGTCTGAAGTCAGAAAGGTTGATTCCTCCAGCTCCATATTTCTTTCTCAAGATTGCTTTGGCTATTTGGGGTCCTTTGTGTTTTGATATAAATTGTGAAATTTGTTGTTCTAGTTCTGTGAAAACTTTGGCAGTTTAATAGTGATTGCATTGAATCTGTAGATTGCTTTGGTAGTATAGTCATTTTCACAGTATTGATTCTTCCAGCCCAAGAACATGATATATCTCTCCATCTGTCTGTGTTATCTTTGATCTCTTTCATCCGTGTCTTACAGTTTTCTACATACAGGTCTTTTGTCTCCTTAGATAGGTTTATTCCCAGACATTTTAAATTTCTTTTGTTGCAGTGGTGAATGGGATTGTTTTCTTAACCTCTCTTTCTGATTTTTCATTGTTAGTGTATAGGAATGCAAGGGATTTCTGTCAGTTAATTTTATATCCTGCGATTTTACTATACTCATTGATTAGCTCTAGTAATTTTCTTCTGGCATCTTTAAGGTTTTCCATAAATAGTATCATTTCATCTGCAAACAATGAGAGTTTTACTTCTTCTTTTCCAATCTGGATTCTTTCTTATGTCTTTTTCTTGTCTGATTGCTGTGGCTAGGACTTCCAAAACTATGTTGAATAATACTGGTGATGTGATATACCACATTAACAAATTGAAAGATAAAAATCATATGATCATCTCAATAGATGCATCAAAAGCTTTTGACAAAATTCAATACCCATTTATGATTTTTTTAAAAAACTCTCCAGAAAGTAAACTTAGAAGGAACATACCTCAAAATAATAAACCCATATGTGATAAACCCACAGCAAACATTATTCTCAACAATGAAAAACTGAAAGCATTTCCTCTAAGATCAGGAACGAGACAAGGGTGCCCACTCTAGCCTTTAAATTCTTGGAGTGGAGAACTGAACTTCCCATGGGATTATCAGAACACTAAAAATACTTCTTGCATTTTAACTAGACATGGTTGTTGGCAGGAGACTCACGTTTCAGGAATAATTGTCCATAAGATATTTATCAAGCCAGGGAACATGTGAGCCTTTGAGACAGGGAATGGAATATTCAGCTGTAACTTACAGATCTTCACAAGCTGCCTCATAGAAGTTTGTACCATGCAGAGAGTGGGTTTGGTGGGAGCGTGGGAGTGCGCAGAGTAAAGGTGTGGGTGGGTGGGGGTGGATGAGACCACGAGGAGGCTCTCTACATTATTCTGCTCCCATTTAATGTTTTCTGTTCTTAATCATGGCAATTTTTGTCAATGCTGCTCTGGCTCTGAAATCTCAGGAGAAATCCTCAAAGGCAGTTTGCTTAAAGCTCATTGTTTTCTATTTTTCTGTTTCTACAAGGCTTCCAAGGGTCTCCAAAGATCTGGTTTCTTCCCTGGGTGTGAAAGCAGGGAGAGAGAGGGGCAGGACACTCAGCTGGAATGACACAGGGCTGTGATGGTTCCACATGGTCAGCAGGGAGAACCCAGACTCACTCCCCCATTCAGTCATTCATCACGTGTTTATTAAGTGTGACATTTGGCCTGATCTTTGTATTTGTGTTTGGGATAAAAGACCAGTGATGGGCGTCTGGGAGTTCTTGGTCCAGGAGGGCAGTCTGATGAGTAAGCCTCAAAATACAGTCCATGTGAGGAGCTGCACGACAGGACTGTGTGCACAGGGCACTGAGACACGGCAGACGATTCCTGATTCCGCCTGGAGAGATTGTAGGCAAGAGGCAGAGCAGGGCTGATGCTGGAGCTGAGATTTGAGGAGAGAAGTAGGAATGTGGGTGGGCAGGCTTTGGTGGGGGTGTTCGAGGTGGAGGAGTCTGGGTGTGCAAATGCATGCAAACTTAGATGAGCACAGTGTCTAGGGGGCTGTGAGTGGTTTGGTGTGACCAGAGCTTGAAATGTGAAGGTTGTGTGAAAGATGATTTGGGGAGTCTGGGCCCAGGGAGTTGGGGGCTTGATAACCAGACTAAGGAGTGTGGCTTTTGTCCAGGAGGCTGTTTATGGGGAGCCATTAAAGGTTTTGGATGGGATGGTTATGACTATCAGTATAGAGCTGGATAAAACGAAAGAGAAAAGAGGAACTAGGGTGATGCTGGCTCCAGAAAGGGAAAGGGGAAGCCTCCACAATAAGCGGAGGAATCAGGATAGCGTGGAAGCCTTGGCAGCAGGAGGTCCTGAGCAGAGATGAGCACTAGAGCTGAAGTTTAAGGGCAAAACCAAGATCGCATGGAGACATTTTGATGGTGTAATAATGAAAGCCACTTAGAGGTCTGATAAGGGGGAATGGCCAAGTAAATCATAAGGGGAAGTATGGAGCTGTTAAATGTTTTGCTAAAGAAGGCTGTCTCAAAAAAATTTTTTAATAAACTTAAATTTTTGGTGGTGTGCACACTGTAGTGCATACAGTACAAATTAAAAAAAAAAAAAAAAAAACACGATCCTACATGCAGGACAGCAAAGGAGACACAGATGTAAAGAACAGACTTTTGGACTCAGTGGGAGAAGGCAAGGATGGGACAATTTGAGAGAATAGCATTGAAACATGTACATTACCATATGTAAAACAGATGACCAGTGCAAGTTCCATTCATGAAGCAGGGGACCCAAAGCCAGTGGTCTGGGACAATCCAGAGGGATAGGGTGGAGAGGGAGGTGGGAAGGGGTTCAGGATGGGGTGGACACATGTATACCTATGGCCGATTCATGTTGATGTATGGCAAAACCATCACAATATTGTAAAGTAATATTCTTCAATTAAAATAATTAATTTTAAAACATTAAAATAAAACAAACAAGGCTGTCTCATTCTCAGCTGTATGGACTGTGGATCTCACTGTCTCCTGGGCTCTCCCCACCTAGGAACTGAGCCACAGCCCCTCCTTCTCCTGGAGCCCATGGTTTCCTCCCAGAGTCTTCTGATGGCTCAGGAGTGGGGGGAGATGGCACAGTCTTCTGCCCCACTGATGCTTTCCTTCCCTGGGGCATGGGCGCCCCAGGCCTCAGTGAACTGTGAAGGTAGGAATTTCAGGACAGGAATCAGATCCCCACTTTATCAAACATCATTCCTCCACGCATCCCCACAGGTCTTCATGTCAACAGGCTGGAAACAGATGTCCAAAAATGGAAATATTTATGCTAGGTTGATGGGATTGTGGGTAGGTCTTATTCTTAAAATTTCCTGGAATAGTATATTGCCTTTTTAATAATAATATTGAAAAAAAAATTCACATGTACAATAAGCCCTGGTTGGGTACAAATACAGTATTACATACCCACCCACACAAGCTTTCATTTTTCCAGCTGTCATTAATGTAGCTACGAAGTTGTAAATTCTGAGTGTCTTGCTTTGATACTAGATGGTCAGGACACATAGATTTTCATTTCCCAAGAAGTCAGGCTTATTATGAATGTAAGGGAAATTGATAAGATATTATATGAAATCCAGGCTGAAATGGACTGAGTACATCTCTTAAAAATCTTGGCAGCTGACGCAGGCATTTTGAGCCTGCATTCCCAGTTTTATCATCCATACCACTGAAGGCGGGTGTGGTGGGCCAGGCTCTGGCCTCTGGGAAGTGGTCACATGGGGCTTGCTGTTCCCTCCATCAGTTTACTCTGGGAACACAGGTGTGAACCAAGAAGGTACAGCAGATTCTTTGGGTAAAGTCCACAGATAGCAGACCACCCATCTGTGGAAAGCTTCAGAGGAAGGGCCCAAGAGTAACTTCCGAGTGGGAATGCTGTGGAGTGGGCCCATACTGCTCTCAGAAGGGCAGGAAGAATGTGGCCATCCAGGCTCTGTGACCACCATCAGGGTGGAGGCAGGCAAGCCTCCTGGAGCCCCAAGAGCCTGGGACTCCTGCCCCTCAGACGAGTAACTGAGGCAGAACTAGCACGAATATTTCTATTTTTGATCATCTGCTTCCAGCCTATTGACATGAAGACACGTGGGCATGGGCAGAGGGATGATGTTTGATAATGCGGGGGGTCTGCTTCCCACCCTGAACTTCTTGCCCTCTCTAGGTCACCAAGACCTGAAGCACCCATGCCCCAGGGAAGGGAGGCATCAGCAGTGCAGATGGGTCCCCCACCACCTCCCACCCAGTCCTTGGGTAGGGAGACCCTTGGGAGAGTGAGACCCACACTTTATAAGCTTGTGGGTGAAACAGGAGCTGCTGTCTCCAGGGACAACCCCCACCCCGCCTCGACCAGTTGTTGCCAAGCTATGGGCGCATGTCCAGCCACCAGCAGGCTGTCCCAGAGGTCCCACCCCTGTCAGAACCTGCTTTAGTCTCTAGAGGTGGAACCCCTGTCAGAGGATGAGGTGGACACGTCAGTCATCCTGGTTTCATTTGGGGCTCAGAGCTGTCCATGTGGCCTCCATGAGGCTGAGGGCTCAGGGGACCAAGAGAGGAGAAACTGGTCTTTGAAAAACTGCGGCCTTGTTTATAACCTGGATGAACATCTCTAGGATTTCCTTAGGCTTCATCTCATGTCAAGATGGAGGAGCCAAGAGCTCATGAAAGTTGTTTTATGAGAAAACAGCCAAGCCAGGTGGAGGCAGTAAGGGGGCTGAGTTTGAAGCCACATGAAGTAGTTAACATGGTAGGTCTGCAATCATGAGCTCGGTGTGTTTGATGTGTCCAAGTTGACACCCCTCTTGTCACTAATAATGACTGTTATTTCTAAGAAAACACCTCCCTCTCAACCCTGGCCTCTGGGTCTTCTCACTGGTCAGCCTTGTTTTACGAATCACTCCCTTTTAGAAATGAGGAGCGTCTGCGGAGAGGTGAGATCTTCCCCTGAGGACATCTTAAAGTGGCATCTAATACATTCACAGTTGTACAACCGTCACCACTATGTTGTTCCAGACCTTTTTCATCTCCAGCTCTCACTTCCCATGCCCACCCCCACCCCCCAGCCTCCGGGAGCCACTACTCTGCCTCTGTCTCTATGGATTTATCTATTCTGGACATTCAATATAAATGGATTCATACAATACGTGACCCTTTGTGTCTGTCTCCTTTCACCTAGCATAATGTTTTGGAGGTTCATTCATGGTGTAGCCTGAATCAATACCTCACTCCTTTTTAGAGCTGAATAATATTCTACTGGATGAGCAGACCACATTTTGTTTGTCCGCTCATCAGCTGAGAGACATTGGGTTATTTCTGCTTCTTGGCTCTTGTGAGTAATGCTGCAGTGATCATTCATCTACGGTGTTTTTTGTTCTTGGTTTATTTTTCAGTGATAACGGTTTGAAGTGAAGTGAAGTCGCTCAGTCGTGTCCAACCCTTTGTGACCCAGGGACTGTAGCCCACCAAGCTCCTCCATCCATGGGATTCTCCAGGCAAGAATACTGGAGTGGGTTGCCATTTCCTTCTCCAGGGGATCTTCCCAACCCAGGGATCGAACCCAGGTCTCCCACATTGCAGGCAGATGCTTTAACCTCTGCGCCACCAGGGAAGCTGTTTATGAAGCAGTTTATGAAGCTGTAAATGGATTCACAGGGCTTCCCTGGTGGCTCCGTGGTAGAATCTGCCTGCCAATACAGGAGACGTGGGTTTGATCCCTGGGTCGGGAAGATCCCCTGGAGAAGGAAATGGCAAGCCAGTCGAGTCTTCTTGCCAGAGAAATCCAGCCTGGTGGACTCCAGTCCATGAAGTGACAAAAGAGTCAAACACAACTTAGTGACTATACAACAACAACGAAAAATGGATTTACACAGATGATTTCATTTAACCTCAGGGAACCCTACCAGGTAGGTCCCATAATGATCTCCACTGTATGATGAGCAAACTAAAGTACAAAGAGATTAAATTGTCCAAGATCAAATGGCTGATGGGTAAGACATCAATACTGAAATGAGGTTAGTCCTGGTGCCTCCTACCATTGAGGCCTTTAATTCATGGTTCCAATGTGCCAACAGTTTGGGGGTTGCCCCCACATCACATGTGCAGCACGCCTCAGCCTGAGAGTGGTCCAAACTGACCTCTCCTCTGACCCAGAAGAGCAACCAGGAGATGTGAAAGACCCTACCGAATCCTTCCTCGAGAAGTCAGGGATGGATTCATGTGGCCAGTCACCCTCACCCAAGCTATGAGGAGAAAGCCTTGTTCTACCTCCAAGGGGAAGGCCCCGGTTTCCACAGAAACTCCTGGGGCCCAAGGTTACAGCTGAGTGAGAACTTCTGAAATCCCCAGCCCACCTCCCAAGAAAGAACAGAAAAGTCTTCTGGGGCTGACAGAGTCCCTGGAGAACAAGGTAGCCCCCAGCCCATGCAGAGTCTTGGGCCTGCAGAGACGGCAGGGAGCAGCTGAAGCTGGGGAACAAACCAGGCTTGAGCCCTCTGTGTGACTTTGTCCTAGGTTTACTGACACAGACAAAAATGAGGTTAGGGCTGGGCCCTTGTTTGGGAAATTCTAATCAGATGGGACAGGGGTGAGGCATGACCAGTCCCTGTGGGACAAGCTGGTTCCAGCTGGAGTGGAGCATCGGGCCTAGAGCATGCGTGCATGCTAAGTTGCTTCAGTCATGTCCGACTCTGTGCGACCCTATGGACTGTAGCCTACCAGGCTTCTCTGGCCATGGAATTCTAGAGCAGTCGTTCTCAAAGTGTGGTCCTCAGGCCAATGGCAGCAGCAACATTGCCCAGAAAGTTTCCAAAAATTATAAATGGAAATTATCAGGCTGCATCCAGACCTAGCTTGGAGGTGGGAGTCGGGTTGAGGGAGGAGCAATGTGTGTGTGAACAAGTCTGATGCTGCCGACACATCCCAAGTCTGAGAACCCTGCACCAGAGGCCAGTGGTCGTGATGACAGAGACCCTCCCTGCTCCTGCCAGTTTTCCAGGGGCCAGGCCCGAGACTGAGGCCAGCTGTCTGCTCTCACTCACAGCTTCCCAGGTCTGCACTTAGGGGTGCCTCTGTCTCCTCCCCTTCAGCGTCCCTCCCCCCACTCCTTGCAGACCCTAATTGCTGACTGGATTCACTTTACTTCCCAACCAGTAGAGGAGTACGGTTTTCCTAAATCACAGCTGGCCTGGAGAGACTGCAGGTCAGGGGGGCTTTTGGGGGTGGGGGGGGTCAGTGGGAAGAGTGTGGTCATGCAGTAGAAGCCAGGCTGGACTTCTGCATCTGCAGTCCCACCTGAGTCCTTGGGTCTGGGCTCTGGTTTCCACACCCCTGTGACTTAAGAACACACTGGTACCTTGGATGGGGGTAGTTCCCTTGAGCTCAGTGAAGCCCAGAGAATACTGGCACAGCCCCTCCCCCCCAGGCTCCCTTCCTGCAGTCAGCAGCGGAGCATCTGTGCCCCTGGCTCCCCAGAGGCCCCCGCCTCCTCAGGGTCAGGTCCTCCCTGCCCCCCTGCTCTGTGAGTCCCTATCATGTGAGCAGGAGGGAAAAGATGGATTCCCAACTTTATCCCCATTCCACTGTATGACATAAACTTGAGGCCTGAACAGGATTCCCAAAAGAACCAATGTGAAAACAAACCTGGAAGTTGACCTTTTTTTTTTTTCCTGAGCTTTTCATCCCCACCCTAGTAACCTGACTTTCCCTCTAGACAGTATAGGTGCCTTTGATCAGGAGCCAGGGTGCTCTCTGGCCCCAAACAGCTGATGCTGTGGCTCTGTCCCTGCCAGCTGTGTGACTTTGAGCAGACAGCCCAGTCGCTCTGGGCTTCAGCCTCTCACTTTAGAAATCGCAGTCCCACAGGGACTGTGCCAGAACCATGCTCTCCAGAAAGGCTCCAGGGTAGTGAGAAGCCCCCAAACAGGCATTTCTATGTTGGTCAGACCCTGTCACGAGGACAGTCAGGGTCAAGAGTGCTGCTCTCAGGAAGTCCCTGGTTTCTTCATAGGAGAGAATATGCCAGTTTAATCAAAGCAATCCAGGCCAGGGCACCCTTCTTTTGGTTAGTGCTGGAGAGAAGTAATACCATGGCCATTGCACTTTCTGGGCAGTATAAGGAACTTTCCAGGTAATTATTAACCCGGCCACTCCCTTCATATGCCCCTTTAGGTGCTGATTTCCCAATAGGAGGGCCTTCACCATGTCTTTCTGGGGGCAGCCGGGGAAGCCTGCTGGGGGCCCTTCCTGCTTAACTAATGGAGGTGGGGACAGAGTGAGCTGGCAGCTCCCACCACACGCAGCCTCCATATTTCCTTAAGTCCTGGTGAGAGCTGACTGTTGACTTTACTATCTTCTCCCTGGAGTTGAAAGGAGCCTGTGAAAGCCACTTGCTATTTCTTCTCCTTCATGGATCACAGCCTTGTCGTGGTGAAGGGGCTTGTGTAACTCAATGAAGCTATGAGCCATGCCGTGCAGGGTACTCCAAGATGGACAGGTCATAGTGAAGAGCTCTGGCAAAAAGTGGTCCACTGGAGAAGCAAATAGAAACCCACTCCAGTATTGTTGCCTGGAGAATCCCATGGACAGAGGAGCCTAGCAGGCTATAGTCCTCAGAGTCGGACACAGCTGAGCAACTAAGCGCAGTATAGCAGCAGGGTTAGGTTCAGCATATAAATCTGGGAGGGACACAAATTCAGTCTATAGCACTTTAATATGTATGCTGAATATATACAATATCAAATATATACAATATGTACTGTATATATAATATATAGATCTATAATATATACAAATATATTTATATAA
Source organism: Cephalophus harveyi (assembly GCA_006410635.1). Lineage (NCBI taxonomy): Eukaryota > Metazoa > Chordata > Mammalia > Artiodactyla > Bovidae > Cephalophus > Cephalophus harveyi. Next base: position 227,223 of record SJYT01045621.1, read on the forward strand.
ATATATTCACATTTACCTCATGTGTATATATTTATGACTTTCCCAATGGCTCAGTGGGTAAAGAATCCACCTGCAATGCAGGAGACGCAGGTTTGATCCCTAAGTCAGGAAGATTCCCTGGAGGAGGGTATGGCAACCCACTCCAATTTTCTTGCCTGGAGAATCCCATGGACAGAGGAGCCTGGTGGGCTACAGTTCATGGGGTCACAAAGAGTCAGTCATGACTGAGCATGCGTGAACACATATACATATTATTTTATATTTTATACACATATACACATGAATATATACATATATACATTTTATTCAATATACTTTGGCATTGAATGTCAAAGTCCACCTTTATGCTTTCGTGATCTCTGTCCCCTCAGGTTCCACTATTACCAGATTTGTGTGGGTATAATGCAGGCCTTTTCCTACACATTTATATACTCATGTGTGCACAGTACATGTAGAGAGCTTTATTTAGTAGTTTTCCACTTTTTTCACTTTTCTAATGTCAGTGCCTCGAAAAGTGCCTAGCTTACTAGATACTTTGCAATTTTTTGTTACACGATTGAATTATTTTTTTTAACTTACCTCTATGTCTTTGAGATCTTTCTGTGTTTTGTTTTTGACTGCCAGACAGATGTACAGTAATTTAATCAAACTTACCCTAGTACAGTTCACAACCTGTTATCTCACCCCTTGGGACTTGATGTGTCAGAATTCAAAAGCATTCTACAATAGAAGGTAATGTTGGACATGTACAAGGCAGCCCCCATAACCAGATACATTAACATTTCTGCAATGAAATGAATAAATATGCCCCCAAAGTGAAATAAAGTAAGTCTTTAAACAGCCTCACATAAAGTCAGACTTACCTCTAGATCAATCTGCAATTGAAGATAGTCTCTCTGCTTAGAGCTTCTGGGACTCAAAGTAAGACAAGGGGTGTGGGCTTTGGCACAGAGTTCCTTGTTGGGCAAACATGGCTGAGACAGGGTCCCACTCACCTCCCGCTCCTTGGTCTCACAGTCTCTGTTCTCCCGGCCTCTGGGAGCTGGCGGTGAGGGGAGGGCAGTGAGGGGAGTGCAGTCTGGGAGCTGGGGAGGACAGCTACTGCAGGCCCTCTCCCAGCCCCACCCCACCCCAAGACAGATTTGCTTACTCTCATCTTCTATACGGAGAAGGCGATGGCACCCCACTCCAGTGTTCTTGCCTGGAGAATCCCAAGGATGGGGGAGCCTGGTGGGCTGCTGTCTATGGGGTTGCACAGAGTCGGACACAACTGAAGTGACTTAGCAGCAACAGCAGCATCTTCTACACAGGGACCTCTCCATCTCCATGACTGCCTTTTCCCTCCTGGATTGCCATTAATATCAGCTTTAACCCTCTCCTTGGCACTGTTCTTACCACTTGGATCTGGCAGGAATTTACCAAAGACCTTTGTGTTATCACAGGGTGTTTCCCAGACCCCCACTTCTTGTACTCTGCCTCCGTTCAGTCATCTTCCACATGCTTCTCAGGCACAGGTACAAAGGTGGTCTTTTCCTACTCCCTGAGACCCACTTACTAAGGGGCAGCAGCAGTGCCATTCAGGGGGCGGGTGAATACCCTGAAATCGGAGCAGACGGGCTGTTTGGACATGTGTACGCATTCTGGGAGAGGGGATGCTCTGTGGAATTAGTTAACCCCTTGGAGGGTTAACATCGAGGATACTGGGTTAAGCCCTGCTCACTCGACCCTAGCCTGCCTCTCCAATGTCATCTCTGGCCCCGCATGAGGGGCCCCGCGTGAGGGGGCCCGGGACTCCTGCTACATGCACAGCATCACTCACCAGGCCCTAGAACCGTCCTCTCCTCTCTGCAGTGTGCTCAGTCGCTCAGTCGTGTCCGACTCTTTGCAACCCCATGGACTGTAGCCCACCAGGCTCCTTTGTCCATGGAATTTTCCAGGCAAGACGCTGGAGTAGATTGCCACGCCCTCCTCCGGAGATCTTCCTGTCCCAGGGATTGAACCAGCGTCTCCTGCATCTCCTACATTGGCAAGCAGATTCTTTACCACTGTACCACCTGGGAAGCCCCCTCTCCTCTCTGCCTTTGCATAGATGATTTCCTCAGCTCTGGCTGCCCTTCCTCCTGTTCTGCCTGTCTGTGCTCTGTCCATCCCTACCATAGCTGCATCAGTCTCTCTCCCATCACAGGATGGGATCTGCTGCCAGTGGGAGATGAACAGCTGGAGACTGCTGTGGCCAGGAGACTGGTGGCCTGGCCTTGGAGAATGTGAGGCCACTGAGGAGGTGGGGTGAGTTGGGGAAATGTACTCCGGGAAGTAAGGTGGTAGAATCCTAGGCCCAGATGGTGGGTTTCAGGTGAAGGAGAGGAGAGAATCTAAGAACGGGGATTTCTGGCTTCACTGTGACTTGCCTTGAGCAAGTGTGGTTAAACTGACTTCATGGCTGCCCAATGGGTGCTTTGGGGTTCATTCTCAGCAGCTATGGGGTAACTCGTTTGGAGATGGGGCAGGACAGAATTTGGCATCTTAAACACCATGAGGCCCCATCCCCTCCACGCTAGAAGCACAGAGGGACGCGCTCAGTTGCATCTAGAAGGCTCGATTCACTGAGTACTGGCCGGCCCAAGTGCTGAGTCTGGCAGATATAAAACAGTAGCCCATTACGGGACACTGTTTATTCACATTACAGTGATAGTGGCTCTACCTTAGGACCGATACAGCATCGTCCTGCCCTGCCCGATGCGGATGCAGACGTTACCCTGTGAAGGCGCCCGTGTCTTGCCGTCAGTCCTGTGCAGCTTCCTTCCAGATCCCATAAAACAGGCTTTGGGACAGTTGAGTGTATCCTTGAGCCATCCCCCCTCGAGTGACCCCCATCCGAGGACTGATTAGTCAGGTTACTGCAACTCTTGGCCTGCCAGATGGAGCAAGGGCCCTTTCCAAAGTGTTGATGGCTTCTACAGGGAAGATAGAAGTGGCGGGGTTTGCCTTGAGAATGTCCTGAGAGGCTGCCTGTTGATGTTCCCCAAACACTCCCCATCCTGGGAAGTCCTAATTTAGCCTCCTGAGCACTCTTTTCATCTACGGGTGCTTATCTTATGGAAGTAAACAGGACGTGACTTATACATTAGGAGAAGGGGAGGAGCTCAGTTGCATCTAGAAGGCTCGAAACCCCTTTCTATAAAAAAAGATTCACTAGGCACAGGGCCTTGGGCAAGTCCCACAACCTTTCTGAGACTCCATCTCCTTTCTATTAAGTAGAAATAAAAGCCCAAACATGCAGAATCACTTCAAAGTAGTGAAGGGGTAATGAAAGCATCTAAGTCAATGCCTGTTTCATAATGAGCAGCTGCTGTCCCCTGGTCTCTGCTTTGAGGAGTCCAGTGGCACCTCTGCAACATAGAAGGGGGTCAGTCCTGGCACAGGCAGCCCTGGACTCCTCCCCAGCTCCCTTTGCCAGGTAGGGGGGTGTGACTGGGGGGGCCCCTAAGGAGGTTATTTCACCTCTTCCAGTCTTTGTTTCCTCATCTGAGAAGTGGGAATAATAAAACCTACTTCTCAGAGATGTTGTGAAGACAAAATTCTCTGCTTTTCAACAAATGTTTATCAAGTGCCTGCCAATGCAGCAAGAGGATACATAAATTAACAAAACAAATAAAAATCCCCGACCTGGTGGAGCTCCCGTTTAGCAGGAAAGTGAAAATGTAGTCACTCAGTCCTGTCCAACTCTCTGCGACCCTCATGGACTGTAGCCCTCAGGGCTCCTCTGTCCATGGAATTCTCCAGGCAAGAACACTGGAGTGGGTAGCCATTCCCTTCTCCAGGGGATCTTCCCAACCCAGGGATTGAACCCAAGTCACCCACATGGCAGGCAGATTCTTTACCATCTGAGCCACCAGGGAAGCCCATGCAGGCAATAAATAAGCACGAGGATGAGTACATTGCCTAGTATTTTAGAAGATGACATGTGCTATGGAAAAGAGCAGATAGCGGAAGGCAAGCGGGACGTGGAACATACATTCCCGCCAACAGGGTGTGTCGTCCATTTCTCCGCAAGCCACCAACACTTGTTATTGTCTGACGTCTTGGTTCTAGCCACCCTAGGGGTGGGGATGGTGCCCACTGTGGGTTCACCTAACAGGTTTTCGGTGCTTGCTAAGGCCAGAGGCTGTCAACACCTTCAGTTCCTTCACTCACCAGCCCTGCAAGGAGATGCTTCTCCCAGCCCCACCTTTCAGATGAGGACACTGAGGCGTAGAGCAGTCACAGGGGACAGAGCTGGGATGCAAACCCAGGAGGCCTGGTTCTGACCATGCCCAGATCCTCACAGAGCAGGGGGAGACATGTCATGAACTGCTATCCACAGGGTAACTCCATAGGTGCCCTGGCACAGGAATGCAGGAAAGCCTGAGGGGACGATGAGATGTCAAGGAAGAAAAGGGGTGATAGTGGAAGTGGGCTTGGAAGGGCAAGTAGGAGTGTGTCAGGTGGAGAGAGGTGACTGGAAGAACACTGCAGGAGAGAGGGGTGTGCAGAGACTGGGAAGAGCAGAGGTCTGGTTCAGGTGCTCAGGTGGCAAGACGCTTGCCACCTCCTCCTTACAGCCCTTGCTAGTCTGTCCTCCACTTCAGCAGAATATCTTTAGATCAAATATTTCAGTTCTGGTAGAAGCCAGTGTGTGCTGAAAAATTATAGCCTCCAGCGTCTACTTGATTAAAGTTAAGTGAACAGATTATTTGAAGACCTCCTGGAGTATGGCATAAGGGCTGCCCTGGTGACTCAGGTGGTAAAGAATCTGCCTGCAATGTGGGAGACCTGGGTTCAATCATGGATCGGAAAGATCCCCTGCAGAAGGGAATGGCAACCCACTCCAGTATTCTTGCCTGGAGAATCCCCATGGACAGGGGAACCTGGCAGGCTACAGTCCATGGGATCACAAAGAGTCTGGCGTGACTTAGCGACTGCACTTGAATTGACTTGGCATATGGAGGACTCAAACATGCAAATCCAACCTAAGCTGACCCCTCCATATGCAACCAACAGAAAATCAAGACAGATGGTATCTAGCGCCAGCGTTCTAACCTCTCTCCTGTCCCAAAGTGCTTCTGTAGTCCCTGGAGTGAGTGAAGGCAAGAAGGAGGGGATTCACCCCTACCTGAGCAACAGATCAGCCCCTGAGCAGGCCATGCCTCTTCCCAGGTGAGCATCCTGCTCGGGCATGTTTAAAGGTAACTCTGACTGCTCTGGTTTTACTCCAAGTGGTGACTTTAGTACTCACCCATCCTGTGGGAGGGCCCCCAGCAGAACAAGGTAAGAAGTATTTGTGGGGATTGTGCCTTGAAATGGATTTTGTCCAGATTGATCTCATATGACCAAACTATGGAGCTTAATACCTACAGGGCTACCTCCAGCTGGTGGCAGCTGTGTTGGGACTCACAGACCCAGGTCTACCACACCCAGGTGCGCAGCGAGGGTCCCGCCCCTGAGAAATGGCCTGAGTCCTACTGCTCAGGTGCAGGCAGGCTTTCGCATCATGCTTTCAACTCATCCCCACAGCAACCCCATGCATTCATCTTACGCCCATAGCATCCCCTGTCTAGTTGTTGTTGCTGTGCTCATTTTATAGCTGAGAAAACCAAGACTAGGAGAGATGCCCAACCCACCCCATCCCCACCCCCGGAGTTGGTGGGGTGGAGGGTTGCCGGAGAGTACAAAGCCAACCGATGAGTGGTAGCCCTGATGTTCCAATTGAGAGAGAAGTAGTTTTGAGGATCTTTTAAGCCTTCATTTCTTTCCAAGGAGGTTGATTTCTTGCTGCTACGGTAGTCCTCAGTTCCTCTAAGAAATCCGAAGTTCCTTGCAGTCCTTGTAGCTCCTGCTTCCCATCCCATCCTCTCCACCAGCCCGCCCCCCACCAGACTCACCCCTGATATTTTACTCCAGTAGATGCTGCTCTGGTTTCTTAGTCACATTTTCCCCCTTTGGCATCATTTGTCCTTCCTCCTTCATTTCCTCTTGGCTGTATATTTCTGTTTAATAAGGCCAGGGCTAACTCTGGCACCAGAATCAGCATCTAAACCCTTTGCCTAAAAGCTTTAATTAGAAACAGAAAACTGGAGGAAATAGCTCTCCTGCCAAGTCTGTAAATTACACCAGGGCTCGCAGCCAAGTCAGGTCTGTGCTGGGAACTTGGAATGTTCAGCGCTACTTCTCTCGTGAGCCACACTCTCCCTCAGTGCTTCCTGGGCCTGGTGGGGCCACCCCCTCCTCCCCAGTACCCACCTTCACCCTCCTGAGTCAGTCCCCATCCTCAGAGGGTTAGCCTCTGCTGCCTCATCAACTTATTTCTTAAAGAGGAACCAGAAATCCTGAGCTGCATGCAAAATTGCGTTTTAACTCGGCAATGAATTCACATGTTTTTAAAACTCTCTGCAGGCCAGACAAAAATATATCTGTGGGCTATCACTGCGCAACTTCTAATCTAAAAATTTTATTGGATTTCCTAGTGTAAACTTGGTCAGATTTATGTTTGTTTTTTTTTTTTCCCCAAATCTTTCTTAACCAACATATTAGATCTTCAAAACTATAGTTCTAGAGTTTAAGCTAAATCAGAAGGATTTAACCCTGGTTAATAATAGCTATAAAATTAACACTTAGAAGCATTTTCTGGCTCAGATTCACAGTTGGACATAATGGTGTGAAACTCCATGGTGTGCTGGGGTAGAGTGGGAGCTGGCTTTGTGTGGAGAGGACATTAGAGGTTCAGCTGGGGGCCAGGAGATGGTGGGCTCAGAGATGAGAGACAGGGAAGATGTTTCCACTTTGGTAGGAAATCGACCACCCAAAAGGGACCCCAGAATTTGGGCTCTCCCTTGAGAGGCAAGTGGGTAACAGAGCACTGAGTTCGGCCAAGGTGGGGATGCCAGGGTCAGCCCATCCCAAAAGCCAGGGATGGTGCCTCAGTAGGAGGCTTGGGCTACTCGAGTCTTGGCCCACCAGTGTCAGCCCGGTGTCACCGAGCTCAGTCAAGGAGCCTGGGGAGCTGAATCCCTGGAGACCCACCTGCTGTTAGAAAAATAAGCCCACAACTCATGTCTCTTTCACCTGTCCTCCCTGCTCAGCATCCCTTAATATAAAGGTCTTAGGATAAATGGACCAGTGATGCAGACTTGGGCACATCATTTTGCCCGTCTCAGCCTATAAACAGGAGATGTGGCACCTGTCTTGGTTTGGGGGCTGCTGGCTGGTGATGCTGCTTGAACCCACTTAGGATGTGTGTTTCAGGTCCTGACTCCTCCTCAAGTCTGCACAGAGCATTTCCTTTAAGACTTTAATCATGAAGAGAAAAAAATCATGCTCAGGATCTACAGTCTGACAACACACACTCCTGTGCGGCAGGGAGGGAAGGGGGTGGTGGTGATGGGGGTGTCTTTTTAGCAGATTTTCCCATGCGTCCTTCATGATTCCTTTAGCTCAGCACTGCCCACCTGATGAGAGCTGTGCCCAAGGGTCACTGTGTTCATCACAGGGATGTTGATACCGGATCCTACTGTGGGGACACTTGGCATCAATTTGGTTCTGGCCTCAGTGCTAGGACTAGCTGTGCTAGGTTGCTGGCTGGTTTTTATGCTATATATGTTGTAAATGGTTTCAATGGCTGCGTTTCCATATTGACTTCACTCTGTAAATTGGGACCCACGTCTCAAAAGGGTAATCCTTAAAGAGCCACAGCACACGAGCAGTCCTTCGTTTCCCTTTCTTCTCCCCACTCCCACCCATCTGTGTTACCACGCCCTGTCTCAGGTTGTACCAGCCTGGGTTTGCTGCAGTGAAGAACAGTCCCTGTGTGCTGGGGGGAACATGTGTCTGCCAGCAGGAATCTGTTATCAGGCAAGGCCACATCAGAGGAGAAGCATGTTCATGACCTTACAGCCCAGGAACAATAAAAAAGAATCTAGTATCCAAATAAACAGCCATACTTGGCTTGGAGCGACACCAAATGCATCAGGTCTCCCTGGAGGAACTTCATCACCTCCGTGATGCTTGCTGGTTGCACTCCTTCAGAGGAGTATGGCTTCTGATGGCCCAGCCTGGTCCTGCTGCTCCTCTGCACAAAACATTAGACCCTCTCTGCCCAGCCTATGGGATTCCCCCTCCTTAGCCGGCTATCCTGGCCAGGTACATTTCATCTCCCATTCTGCCTTTCTCACACCACAAGTTACAGACAAAAATGAGTTGATCCCGGCTTACCTGCTTCCAGGTTCATGTGCGCTCAGCCGTGTCCAACTCATTGCAATCCCACCAACTGAAGCCCACCACGCTCCTCTGTTCATGGGATTTTCCAGGCAAGAATACTGAAGTGGCTTGCCATCTCCTCCTCCAGGGGATCTTCCCAACCCAGGGATCAAACTGGCATCTCCTGTGTCTCCTGCATTGCAGGCAGATTCTTTACCACTGAGCCACCAGGGAAGCCCCACCTGCTTCCATATCTTGTCTCAAACTGTCTCTATAGCTGTTCTTTGCTTACCCTCAGCAAATCTAAGACCTTCTCACTCCCAAAGCCCTGCTCCAGTATTGTCTTCTTGATAAAGCCTTCCCTGAGCCCTTCTGTGCAAAAGCAAAGCCCACTGACCCCATGAATTTCCTTGGCACATGTGGCATCTCCCTTAGAGCAGTTCTCCTACATGCACAGCCCGCCACCTGGCCTGGCCCTGAGCTCCTCAGGGCTGGGAGCGCCTGGCTCTCGTCCGTCTCACTCCCTGCAGTGCCCAGGTCAGCTGGGGCCCCAGGAGAGTGGTGAGTGTACCCCTGAGAAGCCCTGAAGACTAGCATTCAGGTGTACCTCTACCTGCAGGTGCCCCAGAATGCCTTCTGAATTGGGGAGCAAGAAGTCCCCCAAAGTGGAAGAGGGCGCATTCGGATAAGGCAAAAGAAAGGAGAGGCATGGTTGTGTGATGGCAGCCTGCATTTGTTCAGAACCAGAATAGGATGAGTCCTCTGGAGCCTGCTGGGCCCCCAAGCCCCCAGCGCTTGGGGGCTTCCAGCTTGTATTATACACCGAGATCTCATGTCCAGCTCTGGGTCTCCTCCCTTCAACGTGGTGGTGAGACCAGGTGCGCTAGCCCACAAAGGAGCACACCTCCTCTACAGTGGGCTCAGAGCTCAATATGCGTGTACAGAAGACTTGATTTCAAAGTAAGGACTGCTTCAGGAAAATGGAGGTCAGTTCATGTTTTCTGTGAACTGGCTGATAAGCCTGCCATGCTCCCTCCCTGCTACAGAGGAGAAGCAAGGCCCACAGAGGGCTGGCCTGCTCAAGGCCAAGCACCCCTGTGAGACTTGGAGCTCCTGTCAGCCCAATTACAGAAAATGCACTTCAGAGCAGCAGCCCACATCTGGACATCATCAAGCAATTGGAGCCAGTGCCATCGGTTGTTTCCAAGCAGATGGAGCTAGTGCTGATTTCTATTCCAGCGGTACCCTCGGATAATGATTTGGCCATAGGAAAAAATTTGACCTGACCACAACTGAATTTTGTCTAATAGCAAATGGCCAGTTTAACAGTCAGACTGGGCTTCCCTGGTGGCTCAGCGGTAAAACAATCTGCCTGCAATGCAGGAGACGCAGGTTTGATCCCTGGGTTGGGAAGATCCCCTGGTGGAGGGCATAGCAACCCACTCCAATATTCTTGCCTGGCAAATCCCATGGACAGAGGAGCCCGGCGGGCTGCAATCCCTCGGGTCACAAAGAGTCAGACATGACTCAAGTGACTTAACATGCACATATGCACAACAGTCAGACTAAAACCTATTCTGAGAAGGGTCTTAAACACACACTGTGTAAAATTCAGTTTCAACAAACAGTCGCCAAGTGCCCATTCCATTCCAGACCTGGATGAGATGCTTTCTGGTCTGGAAAGCATGGCCCAGCTGTGTGGCCAAGAAGGCTGGCACACAAAGTGTGGATACAAATTGGATCTCCTGGGCTGGGGAGGAGGGTGAGATCTGCTCCCTGGTTGGAGGAGAGAGCCAGAAAAGTCTTTATGGAAGGGATGATTTCTGCTCTGGGCCTAAACAATAGATATGATATTGATAAGTACGGGGACAAGCAAGGAGGAGGGAAATGCCTCCGGGAAGGTGGGAGCAGCTCTGAGTGGCTACACTGGATCGGGACAGGATGCTATTCAGTTCTAGGTGAAGCTGAAGTGGTTGGGGGTCAGCTAGAGAGCTATGGGCATTTGTTCCAGTTGCAGTGATGGGTTTTTGAGGAGGGGAGCTCTGAAAGCCCTCTCCTGAGGACAGGGTGGAAAATGGCTGAAGGGTTCAGATGGGTTGCAGGTACAGAGGAGGCTGTGGACAAAAGTATATGTGACAAAAGATGGGGCCAAGTGGGGCCAACTCCGTAGATGAGGAGGAGAGCCAGCAGAGGTATGGAAGCTGGATGAGCTCAGAGTGAAGGTGACCTCGTGCCTTAGAGGATGGAGGAGGTCATATCAGTCCATCACAAGGTGCAGAGAGAACCCTGGGCACAGGCAGGAACTTCCTCTTCTGCAGACAGTTGGGCTGGGTTAGGAGCAGCCCCTGCAGCCTGCAGAGCTCCTGAGTGACCATCTGGGCCCAGCTGGGAAGGAAGAGATAAATCAGACCCAGCTCTGTTGTGGGGACTCACAGGGAAGATGAGTCTTCAACAGATGGGCTACCCACTCTGGGCTTCCCAAGTGGCCCAGTGGTAAAGAATCCACCTGCCAACGCAGAAGACACAAGAGACATGGGTTCTACCCCTGCATCAGGAAGACCCCCTGGAGAAGGGGTAGGCTACCCATTCCAGTATTCTTGGCCTTCCCTGGTGATTTAGATGGTAAAGAATCTGCCTGCAATGCAGAAGACCTGGGTTCAATCCCCGAGTTGGAAAGATTCCCTGGAGGAGAACATAGCTCCAGTATTCTTGCCTGGAGAATCCTGTGGACTGGTGGGCTACAGTCCATGGGGTCACAAAGAGTCAGACGCAACTGAGCAACTAAGCATGCACACAGGCACCCACCCCAATATTCTTGCCTGGAAAATTCCACAGAGGAGCCTGGTGGTCTGTGATCTCAAAGAGTCAGTCACAACTGAGTGACTGAGCGCACGTGCACACACACACACACACACACACACTCACACACACTGATGGAAGGAGGGAAAACAGTGCCAGATGATGCCTGTCACTGAGAGGATCATGTTGCAGGCTTTAAGGAGTGGCCGAGCTGGTGAGAGTGTGAGCAGGGTTTAAACCCAGTGTATCTGCCTCCAAAGCTCTTGCTGCCCTGACCACTGCCCTTCTTGCCTCGGTCCTTGACCCAGCCTGAGAGGACCCAGGCTCAGCCCTCAGTAAGCTCCCAGTGTGGCAGGGAGACCATTACCAGGCAGAGTGGGGAGAAGGTGATATCAGAGCTGGGCTCAGAGAATAAGGAAGAGAAAGGGTCAGGAAACAGAAGGGTCTATTTCTGTCAAGGAGGGCAAAGATCACCAAATACCCCAGTGGGCCGAACTCAGGTCATGTGATAGAGTCTGGGAAGCAGTTAGGTGGGCCCAGGACAGTCCTTAATACCTCCCAAGAGGCATGTATGGGCTTCCCTGGTAAAGAATCTGCCTGCAATGCAGGAAACCTTGGTTCAGTTTCTGCAGAGAAGGGGTAGGTTACCACTCCAGTATTCTTGGGCTTCCTTCGTGGTTCAGACAGTAAAGAGGCTAAAATGCCGAAGACCTGGGTACCATTCAGATGGTAAAGAGCGTGCAATGTGGGAGACATGGGTTCACTCCCTGGGTCAGGAAGATCCCCTGGAGAAGGGCATGGCAACCCACTCCAGTATTCTTGCCTGGAGAATCCCCATGGACAGAGGAGCCTGGCAGGTTGCCATCCATGGGGGTCATGAGTTGGACGTGACTCTTAGATACGACCAAGAGTCTAAGACACGTGCTTAGACATGGCTGAGCAACGAAGCACAGCACAGCGCAAGAGGCATGTATGTGGTCAAGAGGACACGGGAGGGCTTGGTTGAAGAGGAAGGCACCATGTGAGTAAGAGGGGAAGAAGGAGGCCAGTGGGAAGCTGAGCCAGAGATGGTGGAGCCTGGGCCTCAGGAAGGCCTTCATGCCCCCAGGATGCCCCCATACTGCACATCAAAGTATGGCCTCCTTCTCCCACACTGGCTGCTTGCACAGGGTTTCCTGTGACCAGCTGGGGCTGGATCTTGGATGAAGTCCCAAGAAAACAATTTTGCTTATTGAAACAACAACGCAGTAACGTTGCAAAGCCCACCCCCAAAGAGAAATTGTAAAAAAATCATTATGGCCCCTGCTGTTTATTGCTCCATTGATTTATCTGTTTGTACATATGTTTATTGGCCTGACTGGATGGTCCCTGTTGCTTAATAAGCCCAGGCTGTATTTACAAGGGTTGTGGAAGTAAAGCAGCCCCTAGCTCAGGCTCCCAAGCCCTTAGTCAGCACAAGGTAATGGAAATACTAGGCTGGGCACCTGAGCATGCTCTATGAGCTTACCCTGGACCCTAGCGGTTGGTGCCCTGTGCCAGGTGCCAACTACCCTGAGGGGGTAGGGGGCTCCCAATGAGGCTCACCAGCAGAATCTTTGCACCTGGAGGTTGTTTTTATAGATACAAGTGCCTGAGATCCACTCCAAACCTCACAGCTCAGTCTCTGGGATGAAGACAGGAAAAGCCCTCCAGGTGATGCTGCCAGTGAAGGTGCAACCACTGGACTGGGTGATTTCCAACGCTCCCCTTTCTATAACCATAATCTAGCATTTCTCAGTGTTGGAGATGGAGGGGCTGGATGAAGGAGACATAGACTGTGAGGAACCACCCTGACCCTCAGCACTACCAGGTGAAGGGGCCCTTGCATTTCAGGGGCAAGGCTGTGGTCTCTCCACACAGGGGGTGCCTTTGTGAGCTTCCTCCACCATTAGCTCACCATCCTGGGGACCTGGAGCTGCTGTCCCACAAACCAAAACATTCATACCCTGCAAATTAGGAAAGTCGATGTCAAGATGTTTGAAGGGGAAAAAAAGACCTTCTTCTATGGGATGGAGGATGCACAAACTTACTTCTCAGACTTAGAAAGGGTGTGTGTGTGTGTAGACAGGAGGAAAAGGAGCAGGGCCAGGGCCCAGAAAAAAACAGGCCCAGGGATGGCAACAATGTGCAGAAGAGCACACTTGGCTTTTTAAAGTCTGTTCAGCATAAGAAGAAAGGGGAGCCAGAAAATGATGGCTCGGGTCCTGTGTTCCTGCTTCCACTCTAGGTAGAGAGAGTGAGGGGGGCAGTTGTAAGAAGCTCTGTCACAAGTCACATGCAAAAAACATTTGCTGGGTCTCATTGCATGAATTTGAGTCTCTAGATCCAAGTGAATTGTGCCTGGAGCACAGGAAGAACTTGCCAGTGTGATTGTAGAAATATGACCTTGGCTTTAAGGAAGAATAGAGGACAGGATGTAACATCAGAACTGTCCTGTTTTCAGAAGAGGGATTTCTAGAAACCCCAGGTGGCTGAGCCAGACAGGGACCTGGGGCTGCTGTCTCAAGCAGAGGAGGAAGCAAAGGGCCCATGAGCCCCATGACCAGTGGACAGTGAGCCTCAGTGCCCACCAGGTAAAGCCATTCACCGAGCTGGTCCTCTGCATGACCTCAGGTCAGGGGAATGTTTAATCTCGGTGCCTTTGGACGTCAGATGGGTTGACAAAATGTCCAGTCTTGTCGTCTGAGAATTAGTCATTTGGACTAGAGTCAAGCTGTAAGTGCAGCTGGTTGGTTAATAGTCACAGCAGTCTAATCAGATCATGAGTTGCCATAAGAGGGCTCAATAAACACTGAATGAATGAATGAGTGGGCCACTGTCAACCAGGAGGCAGTTTTCTTCCTTTGGACTGTAGATTCATACTTAGGCCTAACTTGTTCATGGTTTTTGATAACTTGGAAACATAAAATGTGTCCAGCGACCACATTTGCAGATGACAGGAGGATGATAGTAACTATAGCAGAGGACAGAATTAAACTTTACTAAAGCCTTGATAAACTATATGCTATAAATGGTAGTTCAGTTCAGTCATGTTTGACTCTGCAACCCCATGGACTATAGCATGCCAGGCTTCACTGACCAGCACCAACTCCCGGAGCTTGCTCAAAATCATGTCCATCAAGTCAATGATGCCATCCAACCATCTCATCCTCTGATGCCCCCTTCTCCTTCTGCCTTCAATCTTTCCCAGAATCAGGGTCTTTTCTAAAGAGTCAGTTCTTCACATCAGGTGGCCAAAGTATTAGAGCTTCAGCTTCAGCATCAGTCCTTCCAGTGAATATTCAGGACTGATTTCCTTTAGGATTGACTGGTCTGATCTCCTTGCAGGCCAAAGGACTCTCAAGACTTTCCTCCAACACCACAGCTCAAAACATCAATTCTTCAGCACTCAGCTTTCTTTATGGCCCAACTCTCACATCCATACATGACCCCTGGAAAAACCATAGCCTTGACTAGACACACCTTTGTTGGCAAAGTAATGTCTCTGCTTTTTAATATTCTGTCTAGGTTGGTCATAGCTTTTCTTCCAAGGAGCAAGTTTCTTTTAATTTCATGGCTGCAGTCACCATCTGCAGTGATTTTGGAGCCCAAGAAAATAAAGTCTGTCACTGTTTTCACTGTTTCCCCATCTATTTCCCATGAAGTGATGGGACCAGATGCCATGATCTTAGTTTTCTGAATATTGAGTTTTAAGCCAACTTTTCCACTCTTCTCTTTCACTTTCATCAAGAGGCTCTTTAGTTCCTCTTCACTTGCTGCCATAAGAGTGGTCATATGCATATCTGAAGTTATTGATATTTCTCTCGCCAATCTTGATTACAGCTTGTGCTTCATCCAGCCCAGTGTTTCTCATGATGTACTCTGCATAGAAGTTAAATAAGCAGAGTGACAATATACAGCCTTGACATACTCCTATCCCAATTTGGAACCAGTCTGTTGTTCCATGTCCAGTTCTAACTGTTGCATCTTGACATGCATATAGGTTTCTCAGGCAGATATGATGGTCTTGTATTCTCATCTCTAAGAATTTTCCACAGTTTGTAGTAATCCACACAGTCAAAGGCTTTAGCGCAGTCAATGAAGCAGATGTTTTTCTGGAATTCTCTACCTTTTTATATGATCGAGTAAATGTTGGCAATTTGATCTCTGGTTCCTCTGCCTTTTCTAAATCCAGCTTGAACATCTGGAAGTTCTCGGTTCATGTATTGCTGAAGCCTAGCTTGGAGAATTTTGAGCATTACTTTGCTAGCATGAGCATTACTGTGCTAGAGATGAGTGCAGTTGTACAATAGTTTGAACATAATGATTTGTATCATACTGGTAGGTAATGTACTAATTTTGTTTTATTAATGTGAGACAGTTGTGCCATGTTCAGTTCGGTTCAGTTCAGTCACTCAGTCGTGTCCAACTCTTTGTGACCTCATGAATCGCAGCACTCCAGGCCTCCCTGTCCATCACCAACTCCTGGAGCTTACTCAGACTCACGTCCATCGAGTCACAGTCAAAGGCTTTGGCATAGTCAATAAAGCAGAAATAGATGTTTTTCTGGAACTCTCTTGCTTTTTCCATGATCCAGCGGATGTTGGCAATTTGATCTCTGGTTCCTCTGCCTTTTCTAAAACCAGCTTGAACATCAGGAAGTTCACGGTTCATGTATTGCTGAAGCCTGGCTTGGAGAATTTTGAGCATTACTTTACTAGCATGTGAGATGAGTGCAATTGTGCGGTAGTTTGAGCATTCTTTGGCATTGCCTTTCTTTGGGATTGGAATGCAAACTAACCTTTTCCAGTCCTGTGGCCACTGCTGAATTTTCCAAATTTGCTGGCATATTGAGTGCAGCACTTTCACAGCATCATCTTTCAGGATTTGAAATAGCTCAACTGGAATTCCATCACCTCTACTAGCTTTGTTCATAGTGATGCTTTCTAAGGCCCACTTGACTTTACATTCCAGGATGTCTGGCTCTAGATGAGTGATCACACCATCATGATTATCTGGATTGTGAAGATCTTTTTTGTACAGTTCTTCTGTGTATTCCTGCCACCTCTTCTTAATATCTTCTTCTGCTTCTGTTAGGTCCATACCATTTCTGTCATTTATTGAGCCCATCTTTGCATGAAATGTTCATGTGGGTCCCCCTAAAACTCCACTTACCTATTAGGATATGTTTTGTGGCCTTAAACTAGTTTAAGCCAAGAGAGAAAAAAAAAAAGATGAATCACTGGTTTGACTTCAGTAGGATGGGTCTGGGTGCTCCCCTGGTGACATCAGAGTGCCTTTGTCTCCAGTGCTTGGGTCTGCTTTGCTGTGTGCTGGCTTCTTCAGAAAGTGGGGCCCTTAAAGCTCACTCCTCACTCCTTTCTTGTATCTCAACCAAAGAGAGCATCTCTTTCCCAACAGCAGAAGTCCCATGACTAAGTCTCCTTGGTGGCACGTCCATCTCTGAGTCAATCATTGTGGCCAGAAAGACAAGAGTGTGCTGATAGACCAAGCCAAAGTTACATACCAGAAGCCAGGGTACACTTTGGGGGTCAAGACTTACCAAACCCACTGAACTGAGAGGAGGGAAGAGGGATGGCTCTCCAAGGAAAATTGAGGTGCTAAAGGCAAAAGAAGAGAGAAAAAGGTAGACCAGACACCCCCTATGCGAGGTTATCCATGGCTTAACCTGGATTCTGTGCGCTCAGAGTTCAGTGGGTACTCCCACCTCGGGTTACCTCCAGGCTGGGACCCCATCATTGAGGCTTCCTATCCTCTTTCTGGCCCTAGGTCGGTCATCAAGCTGGGATTCAAGCCCTTATCCATCTGTCTCCAAATTCAGGTTCCCTTCATTCCCTTAGTCTCTGGATAGAAAAGGGACAAGCATGTTTCCACCTTCTGGCCCCCAGTCAGGCACAGGAGGATTGGCTCAGGAGGATTGGCTCAGGAGGATCGGCTCTGAAGGCTCGCCCTGGGCCTCCTGGCTGTCAGTTGTAGAAGGGACTCTCAGGCATGCTTCCTACCACATGTCCCTGCAAACCTGCAGTGTGTCAACCAGAAGAAGCTGGACCTAGGAGCTTCCCCACTGCCCGTAATAATGGCCTCACATCCTAAGGGAGGAAGAGAGAAACCTTTGTATAAATATCAAAACTCCTTTATCTCCCACTCAGTATTTTCTAGGCAATGCCTGTGGCCCTCTGTGTTATTTCAGCTTGTGGTTTGCAGAGAGAGGTCCAGAGTGATATGGTGGGAAGACTTCAAAGGGAGGGCGGGAGTCAGGATATGGCACTTGCCTGGCTGTCAGCCAACTGTGGGACCCATACCTGTCAGCTAGTCTCTCTGAACCTCACTTTCCTCATCTATAGAAGGGGACAGTAAGAGCTTGTCCATAGGTGTGAACATACGTATGTGAAAGCATCTGTCTTTGAGGTGACTGTGTGCCTGAAGAGGATGAAGGTCCTGCACAGAATGGGTGGCCCTTGGAACAGGGAGAAGAGCAGGTTGGAGAGAGAGCAGAAACAGGAATGCTCAGCATGGAATCTCCAGGAGAGGCTGCAGGAAGAAATATGCCTTGCAGGCAGGTGTGTGAAGGAGACAGGATGAGGGACCAAGGTTTGGGCTGAGGGTGGAGGTGGGGAGAAGAGCCTTAGAGGAGGGAGACAGAACCTGTAGAGGAGTGGCAAGGAGATGTAGGATGAATGAGAATCCAAGGGCATTGGTTTATACATCCCTCAGGCCATGTGCTGTGCTGTGCTTAGTCACTCAGTCACTCTTTGCAACCAGCTCTTGGAAACCCCATGGACTGTAGCCCACTAGCGCCACCTGGGCTTCCCAGGATGGCGCTAGTGGTAAAGAAACCACCTGCCGATACAGGAGACGTAAGAGATACAGGTTCTATCCCTGGGTTGGGAAGATCCTCTGAAGGAGGGCATGGCAGCCCACTCCAGCATTCTTGCCTGGAGAATTCCTGTGGACAGAGGACCCTGGTGGGCTATACAGCCCATGGGGTCACAAAGAGTCAGACATGACTGAAGCAACTGAGCATGCACACATGGGCCAAGTTTTGCTGGGCAGGGACACAAAAGCATTATTAATTCAGTATCAAAGGCACCAACTCTGTATCAGAAAACCCTTCTTCAAATCTTTCAGTCCTTCCAGTTGGCCCAAGAGCTTGGTCAATTTGGTCCTCAGTTCAGTTCAGTTCAGTTCAGTCACTTAGTCGTGTCCAACTCTTTGCAACCCCATGAGCTGCAGCATGCCAAGCAGCCCTGTCCATCACCAGCTCCCGGAGTTCACTCAGACTCGCGTTCATCGAGTCAGTGGTGCCATCCAGCCATCTCATCCTCGGTCGTCCCCTTCTTTTCCTGCCCCCAATCCCTCCCAGCATCAGAGTCTTTTCCAATGAGTCAACTCTTCGCATGAGGTGGCCAAAGTACTGGAGTTTCAGCTTCAGCATCATTCCTTCCAAAGAAATCCCAGGGCTGATCTCCTTCAGAATGGACTGGTTGGATCTCCTTGCAGTCCAAGGGACTCTCAAGAGTCTTCTCCAACACCACACTTCAAAGGCACTCAGCCTTCTTCACAGTCCAACTCTCGCATCCATACATGACTGCAGGAAAAACCATAGCCTTGACTAGACGGACCTTAGTCGGCAAAGTAATGTCTCTGCTTTTGAATATGCTATCTAGGTTGGTCATACCTTTCCTTCCAAGGAGTAAGCGTCTTTTAATTTCATGGCTGCAGTCACCATCTGCAGTGATTTTGGAGCCCCAAAAAATAAAGTCTGACACTGTTTCCACTGTTTCCCCATCTATTTCCCATGAAGTGATGGGACCGGATGCCATGATCTTCGTTTTCTGAATGTTGAGCTTTAATCCAACTTTTTCACTCTCCTCTTTTACTTTCATCAAGAGGCTTTTTAGTTCCTCTATCTTTAACATCCCTTTAACACTTGTTACTCTCCCTTTTTGGAAAAAGAACAGACTTCAGGCTAAGTGCTTTTAGTCAAGGGTTTTGGCTAAAATTTGTTGCACTGTGTAGCTTTCGTTGTACTTTTTTTTTTTTTTAACTGTAACCATTTTATGGCATGGAAGACTGGTTTTCCTTTTGTGGAAGAGATCAAATTTCATTTCCGAACATATTTGCTTAAATAAGAAAAATTAGTTTAAAAAATAAAGTAAAAAAGATGGTACAAACGGCACAAGAATGATGAACAATCTAGAAACAGTCTCTCACAGAAGCCCCCAGCAGCCTTTGCTTGGATATGGCAAAAATGGGACCAAATTATGTCCTGGAGAGTTCAGTGCCAGTCTTGTTTACAGACTCTGAAGCTGAATGTCAGAAACTCATTCCGTTGTCCTTGACTAACTCGCTGACCCAGTAAAGACCATAGAACTTGTTCTTGCTCAAGCCACCAAGCATGTGTTTTCTCTCTCATCATATTTGCTCTGGTGGCCAATTTCTAGCCCACGGACCTAGAACATCTGTGGTGCTTTGAGGTTACTGGTTCCCCAAAGGATTTCACTGCAGAAACACAGCAGTCAATGGAAACACCTACCCTCGGTATGACAGGGACACTATTTCCTAAATAGCTCCATGGATCGGGCACCGAGTGCCAGTTTCTAATATGCTTCTCATTTGATCCTCTCTACAACCCAGCTAGGTAGGTATCATCATTATGCCCATTTTTAGGGTGGGAAAACTGAAGCTCAGAGAGGTGCTTACCTGAAGTTATACAGATAGCACACTGTGTGAGGGATTCAGATTTTGCAGACTCTTTCCTCGTGCTCTTTGCCTGGCAGTATGTAGCCTCTGCCGGAGGCTCACTCCATGCAGGACCTCAGCCCTCCTAAGTGAGGCCCAGCCAGGCTCCGCAGGAGGGCATGTTTTCACAGGTGGGAGAATCTGTGTGTTCGTCATCCCTTCGTAACTGCCTGCACTGTAAACTGACCTGTCCCCGCTGAGGAAGATTTTGCAGCCTGATAAAGAAATGTACGCTAGCAGCAGCAGCAGCAGCAGCAGTGTTAGTCGCTCGGTTGTCCTGGACTCTTTGGGACCCCATGAACTGTAACCTGCCAGGCTCCTCTGTCCATGGGATTCTCCAGGCAAGAATATTGGAGTGGGTTGCCATTTCCTCCTCCAGAGGATCTTCCCTACCCAGGGATAAAACCTGAGTCTCCTGCATTACAGGCAGATTCTTCCCTGAACCACCAGGGAAGCCCCAAAGAAATGTGTATTTCCTTAAAAATAATTTAGCAGTTTCTATTCTTGTTCCACGTTCCATGAAATTCACAATGATTGACATTTCCTAACCAGAAATCCCTACTCTTGGTCTAACAAAGAATTTGAGGCCATTTCTGGCAGGATGGGGGCTTCCCTTGTGGCGCAGATGGTAAAGCATTTGCATGCGATGTGGGAGACGCAGGTTCGACCCCTGGGTCAGGAAGGTCCCCTGGAGAAGGAAATGGCAACCCACTCCAGTATTCTTGCCTGGAGAATCCCATGGACAGAGGAGTCTGGTGGGCTACAGTCCATGGCGTCACAAAGAGTCAGACACGACTGAGCGACTTCACTTTCTTTCTTTCTGGCAGGATGGGCTCTCAGGGAGTCGTGGTTTGCATGTCAGAGGGCTGGCATCCCAGGGTATCTGGGAAGCTTATGGGGCCCCCCAAAGAGAACTGTGGAACTGGCACGGTCACCATAGCCCTGTGCCTTGAAGGCATGTCTTCATGTCTCACAGGAGGCCACAGTCTCACAAGAGGCTTTCATAACTTCACCCTTAACCCCAGCCCTGCTCCCTGAAATCCTTCTCCACAGCCCACCTCTTCCTCCATCTGGCTCCCCTGCTTCCTCTCCCTCCACTTCTTGAGGAAAGAGCTTCATTTCTGGGAAGCATTCTAGCCCTGTTCCATGTTCTCCCCAGAAATCAGCTGAGCCACTGGTGGATACTGAGGCTTACAGAGGTTAAGTGGTTACCCAAGGTCACACTAATAATTACTTCAGTGCCAGCATCAAAGCCAGGTCTGACCTAGAAAAGCCACGTTTCTCCACCTGCACACAGCTACCTACTCTGCACCATCTCTCCCCATAGATCACCCTTCAGTCTCCCAGACCAAATCAGAAGTCTTTGTTAGAACAATATGACCTCTCTCCTGGAACAAAACACAGTGAATTTGAAACATATTCATGTAAACATACTGCTACTGCTAAGTCGCTTCAGTCGTGTCCGACTCTGTGTGACCCCATAGACGGCAGCCCACCAGGCTCCCCCGTCCCTGGGATTCTCCAGGCAAGAACACTGGAGTGGGTTGCCATTTCCTCCTCCAATGCAGGAAAGTGAAAAGTGAAAGTGAAGTCGCTCAGTCGTGTCCAACTCTTAGAGACCCCATGGACTGCAGCCCACCAGGCTCCTCCGTCCATGGGATTTTCCAGGCAAGAGTACTGGAGTGGGGTGCCATTGCCTTCTCCATGTAAACATAATGAAATCATAAACTATTTTCTCCCTTTATTTAAAAATTTTTTTCACTGGAATTTTATAAAGAAGCACTTTAAAATATATTATACATGTAGCTCTTTATATGTGTATGGGTTTTTACACAAATATTAAGTTTGACATGGGTGTGTCATGTTTCAACAGACATACATTCACATATTTTAAACTTGACATGGTATTTAGCAAAAGAAAAACTAAGAATTTCAGTGGATAGGTAGATTCTTTTATTTTGGGGGCCAACATTTTGAAACTGAGGGGAATTTTCACCATTAGCATAACTCGAGCCTAAAGTCAAGGGTGACCTCTGAAGGGTGCCTGCCCTTGTGGTATCATTCAGAGAAAATTCCAAAATATATCTTCCTTTAAAGAACTCACTAGAGTTTCCTCAGCAGACAGTTAAAACCTCAAAGGCACACAGAGTGCGGTATTCCCAGCAAGACTGCCGTCTCTCCCTGGCCTGAGCCCGCCTAACCTCATTTCATTGTGAATGCTCTCACTGGCCACACTGCCCAGCGCCTGGGGGCACAGGCCTGCTTCTGCCCCCTCCAAGCTCAGAAGTGGTCAGTCTTTTATAAAAGCATAGACGGGGCATTCTTCCAAGGGCCAGGCCAGGCCAGATGAGGAAGCCTGTGAGAAGGGAAGGTCACATTGGAGGGGACATGTCACCCGGGACTTCAGAGAGCGGATTTCTAGGCAGGCAGACCTCCCAACCAGGGAGGGAACTCGAGCTTAATGCAATTAGGGACTGGAATAGCAGAAGGGAACAGGCAGTGTCTTGTAAAGGGAATTTAATCATTTCCTTCATTCAGACATAATTTGATTCAAAGCATTAAAAGAAAAATAATAACAAACCCAACCTCAGTTTTATCAAGCACTTCCTAGTGTCAAGTTCAATGCTAGTTTTTTAAATTATTTTGTTTATTTTTGGTTGTGCTGGTTCTCTGTTGCCACGCAGGCTTTTCTGTAGTTACAGCGACCAGGGGCTACTCTCCAGTCGTGGTGCACAGGCTTCTCATTGCAGTGGCTGCTCTTGTTGCGAAGCATAGGCTCTAGAACGCGCGGGCTTCAGTTGCAGCAGGTGGTCTCAGTAGTTGCGGCTTATGGGCTTAGCTGCTCCATCAGTTCAGTTCAGTTCAGTCGCTCAGTCGTGTCCGACTCTTTGCGACCCCATGAATCGCAGCACGCCAGGCCTCCCTGTTCATCACCATCTCTCGGAGTTCACTCAGACTCACATCCATTGAGTCAGTGATGCCATCCAGCCATCTCATCCTCGGTCGTCCCCTTCTTCTCCTGCCCCCAATCCCTCCCAGCATCAGAGTCTTTTCCAATGAGTCAACTCTTCGCATGAGGTGGCCAAAGTACTGGAGTTTCAGCTTTAGCATCATTCCTTCCAAAGAAATCCCAGGGTTGATCTCCTTCAGAATGGACTGGTTGGATCTCCTTGCAGTCCAAGGGACTCTCAAGAGTCTTCTCCAACACCACACTTCAAAAGCATCAATTCTTCGGCGATCAGCCTTCTTCACAGTCCAACTCTCACATCCATACATGACCACAGGAAAAACCATAGCCTTGACTAGACGGACCTTAGTCGGTAAAGTAATGTCTCTGCTTTTGAAAATGCTATCTAGGTTGGTCATAACTTTTCTTCCAAGGAGTAAGCGTCTTCTAATGTCATGGCTGCAGTCAGCAAGTGGGATTTTCCTGGATCGGGGATCAAACCTGAGTCCCCTGCATTGGCAGGCTGATTATTCACCACTGAGCCACCAGGGAAGCCCTAGATTGTTTTTTATATACAGTATCTCAGATTAGCTGAAGAAGCAAGCACAAGTATCCTGGTTTGACCAGAACTGAAAGAGACACACATACCCCAGTGTTCATTGTAGCACCGTTTACAATAGCTAGGACATGGAAGCAACCTAGATGTCCATCGGCAGATGAATGGATAAGGAAGTTGTGGTACATATACACAATGGAATATTACTTAGCCACAAAAAGGAACGTTTTTGAGTCAGTTCTAATGAGGTGGATACAGAGTGAAGTAAGTCAGAAAGAGAAAGACAAATAGTGTATATTAACACATATATATGAAATTTAGAAAGACGGTACCAACGATCCTACAGGCAATGCAGTAAAGGAGATACAGACGTAAAGAACAGACTTTTGGAGAAGGCAAGGGTGGAATGATTTGAGAGAATAGCACTGAAACATGTACATCACCATATGTAAAATAGATGACCAGTGCAAGTTCCATGCATGAAACAGGGCTCCCAAAGCCAATGCTCTGGGACAACCCAGAGGGACAGGGTGGGGAGGGAGGTGGGAGGGGGGTTCAGGATGGGGGGACACATGTATACCTGTGGCCGATTCATGTTGATGTATGGCAAAAAGCTTCACAATATTGTAGAGTAATTATCCTCCAATTAAAATAACTAATTTTTTTTAATAAAAATTTTTTTAAGTATCCTGGTTTGGAAATGGAGGCTCAGAGAGGCTAGGTGGACAGAGGACTGGGCCTTAGCCAGCACCAGAACCTGAGGCTGGAAGCCCAAGCTCTTTCTCCTGCTCGGTGGCCAGTCCACAGGCCAGGGACAGTTCTGGAGTCTGAGATCACAAGGTGAAGGAGGTGAGTTCCTGCTCTGCTACAGACCTTTCTCCATAAGAAGACAAAAAGAAACATCTTTTTTAAAAAATTGTTTTTAACAAAAAGAGAAAGTGATTTTGTCTGACTTTGGACTTAAACAGTCAACCATCAGTACCCTGTGTGTTTCAAAGGCTAAACAGAAGTTTGGGTCAGCAAAGTAAACTTCTGGAGTATCTCAAACAGACCCTGGAGGCAATACACCACTCTCTCCGAGAGCTCTAAGCTGAAGGAAACAGCCTTAAGGCAAGTGTCCAGCTCTGACCTGGTGCGCAGTGTGAGCTCAGCCATGTCATTTCTCTTCCTAGACCTCTGTTTCCTCAACTAGAAAATGAAGGGAGCAAATAGTCCAAATGTTCCATTAGATGGAATATCACTTCTAGTCAGGTGGTGAGTTCCCCAGCATAAGAAGTAAGCAAAAATAAGCTGAAGAGCCATGATGGAAAGGAAGTTGTATTGGACTCCCTTAAACTGGCCTCATGAATGGGGCCAATTCTGAACTGTATCTCTGGCACAAAGTCTGATGTTTGACAACATGTGTGTATGTGTTAGTCGCTCAGTCGTGTCCGACTCTTTGCAACCCCATGGACGCAAAAGCTCCTCTGTCCATGGAATTCTTCAGGCAGGAACACTGAAGTGGGTTGCCATTCCTTTCTCCAGGGGATCTTCCTGACCCAGAGATTGAACACAGGTCTCTTGAACTGCAGACAGTTTCTTTACCGTCTGAGCCACAAGGGAAGCCTGACAACATAATGAATGAACGAAAGAATGAATGAAGTCGCTCAGTCGTGTCTGACTCTTTGCGACCCTGTGGACTGTAGCTACCAGGTTCCTCTGTCCATGGGATTCTCCAGGCAAGAATACTGGAGTGGGTTGCCATTTCCTTCTCCAGGGGATCTTCCCGACCCAGGGATCGAACCTGAGACAACACTAAATAAATGTTGGATGGATGGACACACTTCCTGCCTAGTGGGAGGTTGACACTAGATGGCCATGAAGGTCCTCCCCGCCTGAGATCACTGACTTCCTTGCCATTCTCCCGGAAATCCTGACTCACACAGCTTCTCCCTAATATCTTAAAGTGGAGGCTTGGATTGGAAACACTGGGCTGTGTGAGATGTTCCCAAGACTTGTCATGGAGGCTTGGAGGTGAACTTCCTGAAGATTAAACAAGGCAGCGGGTACCAAGTGTCAGGCATGTAGCAATCACTGGGGAGTTTTAGCTGCCACTGCTCGTGTTGCACGAGGTGGAGGGAAGTGAGGGAGAAGAAGGTGATGATGGGGAGGGAGGAAGAAGACAGTGGTGAGGACCACGGCTCACGCACGCTCTGATGGGAGGCAGGTAGCCCGATTCTCTTTCTGACGCTCTCCATGTCAGGGCCTGTACCTGAAGGAGCGGGGCATGTACTTGTTACTGAATTGCTGCTCCGCATCCTGTGAATGTCTGCAAACTTGAAGGGTGGCTTCAGTGGAACGAATACTTGAGCTCTGAGTCTGTAGATTTGTGTTGTGTGCTGGGTCAGCACTGACTTTTTGGTGTGACTTGAACAAAGTCATCTAACCTCCCTGATCTTCTATTGTCTGTACCCAGTTATCATCAGCTTTATTGCAGGGGCCTAGTGGGAGGCCTTGGAGAAGGAAATGGCAACCCACTCCGGTGTTCTTGCCTGGAGAATCCCAGGGATGGGGAGCCTGATGGGCTGCCATCTATGGGGTCGCACAGAGTCGGACACGACTGAAGCGACTTAGCAGCAGCAGCAGCAGTGGGAGGCCTGCAACTCTAGACAACACACTGTGCCCTGCCTGGGACAGCAAGTAGAGCCCCATCTGTAACACTGCTGGAAAAGGTCCTCACCATTTGGAACCTTAAAGGGGCACACTTCCTCCCTCGATGGCTCGTATCACTGCTGTCAGTCTCTAGGCTCAGTGGCGCTCACATAGCCTGCGGAAAGTGGCCGCCTTCTCTGCTACAGGATCACCCACTCATGTATTTCCTACATGCACACCAAACCACACAGAAAAATGCCCCTCTTTCAGAAAAGCTGTGTATGCCTTACACACTGTTCTGCACCTGACCTTTTTAAAAAATGGCTTTATTAAGACATAATTCACATACCATACAATCCACTCAAAATGTACCATCAACTCAAAGCTGATGGTTTTTAGTCTGTTCACACAATTGTGCAACACATAACCACAATCAATTTTAGAACTTTTCATCACCCCAAAAAGAAGGCCTGGACCCATTAGTCATCACTGCCCCTCCATGACCTAAATCAAATCCCTTATGATTATACAGTGGAAGTGAGGAATAGATTTAAGGGCCTAGATCTGATAGATAGAGTGCCTGAAGAACTATGGAATGAGGTTCGTGACATTGTACAGGAGACAGGGATCAAGACCATCCCCATGGAAAAGAAATGCAAAAAAGCAAAATGGCTGTCTGGGGAGGCCTTACAAATAGCTGTGAAAAGAAGAGAGGCGAAAAGCAAAGGAGAAAAGGAAAGATATAAGCACCTGAATGCAGAGTTCCAAAGAATAGCAAGAAGAGATAAGAAAGCCTTCTTCAGCGATCAATGCAAAGAAATAGAGGAAAACAACAGAATGGGAAAGACTAGAGATCTCTTCAAGAAAATTAGAGATACCAAGGGAACATTTCATGCAA
>SJYT01045621.1:254394-282236 GCA_006410635.1 Cephalophus harveyi
GGCTCCAAAATCACTGCTGATGGTGACTGCAGCATGAAATTAGAAGACGCTTACTCCTTGGAAGAAAAGTTATGTCCAACCTAGATAGCATTTTCAAAATCAGAGACATTACTTTGCCAACTAAGGTCCGTCTAGTCAAGGCTATGGTTTTTCCTGTGGTCATGTATGGATGTGAGAGTTGGACTGTGAAGAAAGCTGAGCACTGAAGAATTGATGCTTTTGAACTGTGGTGTTGGAGAAGACCCTTGAGAGTCCCATGGACTGCAAGGAGATCCAACCAGTCCATTCTGAAGGAGATCAGCCCTGGGATTTCTTTGGAAGGAATGATGCTGAAGCTGAAACTCCAGTACTTTGGCCACCTCATGTGAAGAGTTGACTCATTGGAAAAGACTCTGATGCTGGGAGGGATTGGGGGCAGGAGGAGAAGGGGACAACCGAGGATGAGATGGCTGGATGGCATCACTGACTCGATGGACGTGAGTCTGAGTGAACTCCGGGAGATGGTGATGAACAGGGAGGCCTGGCGTGCTGCGATTCATGGGGTCGCAAAGAGTCGGACACGACTGAGTGACTGAACTGAACTGAATCCACTTTCTGTCTCTATAGACTTGCTAGTTCTGGACACTTCATATAAACATAATCATACGATGGGTGGCGTTTTGTGCTGCTCCTTTCATCCAGCATGTTTTCAAAGTTTATCCATGTTGTAGTATGTTCGGGTACCTTGCTGTTAATACTTCAAGGTAAGTTGGAAATATCCCTTATCAGAACATATAAATCTGCCTCATTCTTTTGATTTTATTGTAGTAATTTTAGTAGGCAAGATATTTATAATTCAAGATTCCAGTGGTATCAAAAGGTATTCAGGGAGGAAAGTCCTTGTACCTCTGTCCTGTAGCAACCCTTCCCTAGTCATTTCTCGTGTATCCTCTTAAGGGTGTTTTTGACCCATCTAAACAAACACATGATAAATACAGTCTTTTCCAGGTCTTTTTTAACTCAGTGGTAATAACAAAACACACATTGTTTTGTCCCTTGTTTCTACTTAATAGAATATCTGAGATGTTTTTGACTCTTTGATGGAGCTTCCTCATTCTTGGTTGATTATTTCCTTTCCAAGTTAGGGATGGCTCAGTGACCTTCCCAGGTGGTTCAGTGGGTAAAGAATCAGCCTGCAAATGCAAGAGACTCAAGAAATGTGGGTTCAATCCCTGGAACAGGAAGATCCCCTAAAGAGGAGGAAATCACAACCCATTCCTGTATTCTTGCCCAGAGACTCCAATGGACAGAGGAGCCTGGCAGGCTGTAGCCAATAGCCTCTCAAAGAGTCAGATAACTGAGCATGCATGCATGTTAGGGAAGTTTTCAGCTTTTTATCTCTTCAAATATTTTCTCAGGTCCTTCCTCTCTCTCTATTCTCCTTCTGGGACCCCAATAATGTGAATATTCGCGCATTTAATGTCCCAGAGGTCTCTTAGGCTGTCTTCAGTTCTTTTCATTCCTTTTTCTATACTCTATTCTGTGGCTGTGATTTCCACTATTCTGTCCTCCAGGTCA
Source organism: Cephalophus harveyi (assembly GCA_006410635.1). Taxonomy (NCBI): domain Eukaryota; kingdom Metazoa; phylum Chordata; class Mammalia; order Artiodactyla; family Bovidae; genus Cephalophus; species Cephalophus harveyi. The sequence continues at coordinate 255,952 of SJYT01045621.1, forward strand.
TTTATCCTTGCTTCTGCATCAATTATTCTGCTATGGATTTCTTCTAGTGTATTATTCATCTCCGTTTGTTTGTTCCTTAGTTCTTGTAGGTCTTTGATAGACATTTCTTGCAATCTACTCAGTCTTTGCCTCCATTCTGTTTCCGAGATCCTTAATCATATTTACTATCATTATTCTGAATTCTTTTTCTGGAAAGTTGCCTATCTCCACTTTATTTAGTTGTTTTTCTGGGATTTTATCTTGTTCCTTCATCTGGGACGTAACTTTTTGCTTTTTCATGCTGATTAACTTTCTGTAACATGGTTTTGTTTTATTACTGTGGGATTGTGGTTCTTTTTGCTTCTTCTGTCTGCCCTCTAATGGAGGAGGCTAAAAGGCTTGTGTAAGCTTCCTGATGAGAGGGACTGGTGGTGGGAAAAACTGGATCTTCCTCTGGTGGGCAGGGCCTTGCCCAGCAAAACTTTAATCCAGTTATCTGCTGATGGATGCCTCCCTTCCTGGTAGTTTGTTGGGCTGAGGCAACCCAGCCCTCTGGTCTAGTGAAATGAGTGAAGTTGCTCAGTCTGTCTGACTCTTTGCGACCCCATGGACTGTAGCCTACTAGGCTCCTCTGTCCATGGGATTTCCCAGGCAAGAGTACTGGAGTGGGTTGCCATTTCCTTCTCCAGGAGATCTTCCTGACCCAGGGATCGAACCCAGGTCTCCCTCATTGTAGGCAGACGCTGTACCATCTGAGCTACCAGGGAAGTCCAAGGGCTCTATGGTCTGGTTAATGGCGACCTCCAAGAGGGTTTATGCAAAGAGGATGTTCCCAGACAGCTGCTACCAGCCCCCCATCCCTGTGGTGAGACCCTGCTGACCCACACTTCCAAGGAGACCCTCCAACACTAGCAGGTAGTTTTGGTTCAGTTTCCTGTGCAATCAGCTTCTCCTATCATCTGAGTCTTGGTGCACACAAGGCTTTGTTTGTGCCCTCCAAGACTGGAGTCTGTTCCCCCAGTCCTGTGGAAATCTTGTAATCAAATTCTGGCCCTGAAGGTCAGGTTCCCTGGGGATTTCCAGTCCCTTTGTCCAGCTCCCAGGCTGGGAAGCTTGATTATGGGGTTCCAAACCTTCACAATGGGAGAACTTGTGAGATAACTTGTTTAGTATTATTGGGAGAACTTCTTTGGTATTATTGTTTCCAGTTTGTGGGTCACCCATCCAGCAGTTATGGGATTTGATTTTATTGTAATTGTGTCCCTCCTGCTGAAACCACTTACCACAGACTGGGACTTGAATCCATGTGGCTGAGACTCAAACCCAGCCAAAATCCTACTTGGAACTTGAACCCACGTGGCTGGGACTGAAACCCAGCCAAAACCCATGGTACCTGGTTTCATGACCTAGTGAAGCTCAGGTTCTTGATGTCTCATTGCAGAAAAAATTCAGTGAGAGACAAAGTGATAGGTAAGAAGTGGATTTATTCAGATTCAGAGAGAAGCACACTCCACAGAGTGTGGGCCATCCCAGAAGGCAAGTGCGGCTGCAAAATGTAGCATGGTTAGTTTTTATAGGCTGGGTAATTTCATATGCTAATGAGTGAGAAGATTACTCCAACTATTTGGGGAGTGAAAACGACAGTGAAAATCACTCAGTTATGTCCAACTCTTTGTGACCCCATAGACTATATGGTCTATGGAATCTCCAGGCCAGAATAGTGGAGTGGGTAGCCCTTCCCTTCTCCAGGGGATGTTCCCAACCCAGGAATTGAACCTAGGTCTCCCGCGTTGCAGGTAGATTCTTTACCAGCTGAGCCACAAGGGAAGCCCAAGAATACTGGAGTGGGTAGCCTATCCCTTCTCCAGCGGATCTTCCTGACCCAGGAATTGAACCACAGTCTCCTGAATTGCAGGCAGATTCTTTACCTCCTGAGCTATCAGGGAAGCCCTGTTGGGAAGGGATGGAGATTTCCAGGATTTGGGCCACTGCCCACTCCTTGGTCTTTTGACAGTGCTTTGGAACAGTCATGGCACCTCTGGGTGTGTCATTTCACTTGCTGATTGAAGATCAAGGTCTAGTCTTGTCTGCCATCTTGGTCCCATTTGATTCTAATCAGCTTATGTGGTGTCCTTGGGCTATGTCATTCTTTCAAAAGTTGTGCCCTGCTCCTTTCCCTCCTGTTACACTACCATCTCACAGTGGCTTCCTCTTTGGCTTTGCATGTGGGGTATCTTTTTTTGATAGGTTGCAGGTCCTCCTGTTGATGGTTGTTTAACAGCTAGTTGGGATTTTGGTGCTCTCACAGGAGGATGTGAGTGAGCATCCTTCTACTCTGCCATCTTGAACCCACAGATCTTCCTCATTCTTTTGAATGCCTGCATCCAACGGTGTGCATGCTGGTGACTATATTTGAGCAATTAATTCCTAGAAGTGGGATTGCTGGATTAAAATGTTTTGCAGAGAGTGCTGATCCACTTCAACATCCACCCCCTTCTTTCTCAATGCTTCTCCAGGCCCTACCAGCCTGCTACTATTTCATGTCATTCTAAGAGATGAGAAACAACACCCCAATAGAGTTTTAATTTGCAATTCTCTTTGACTAAGGTTGAGCATTTTTTTCATATGTTTCAGAGAAACTTCTGTTTCATTCTCAGTGAATGGCCTGATCCTTTCCTGGGTCCATTTTTCTGTTGAGTTGTTCATCTTACTGATTAGCTTTAAGGAAATTTTCATATGAGTTGGAAATATTTTCTCAGTTTTATACTATTTCTTTGCGTTTGTTTTTTCATTTTCCTTTTGGGTCATGCAAAAAAAAATTTTAATGTAGTCAAATTTATCAGCTTTCTATTGTATGGCTTCTAAAGTTTGTGTCGTATGCAAGAGTCCTCTCAAATCAGAGAAGATAAAAGAAATTTATGGCTCCTTTTAGTACTTCTCTGGCTTCCTTTCACTTCATTCTTTTTAAAGGCTACATGGAGTTTCATTGTATGAGTATGTCATAATTTACTTCACCAGTCTTCTGTTATTGCGCATATGGCTTGTTTCCAATCTTTTCCTATTAAACGTGATGCTGCTGTGAATCCCCTCCTACCTCATACTTTGGTGCACATGTGGAATATCTGAGGAGGCATTCCTAAAAGTAGAATTGCTAGATCAAAGAGTATGTGCATTTTAGATTTTGAAACATATTGCCAAATTACTTTCCAAAGAGACTGTCCTGTATTCTTTCTTTCAGTTGTTTAGGAGAGGGCCTTGCCACTTTTTTTTTTTTAATGGGAAACATCTTCATTTATTTTCTTCTCAAAATATTCAGTGCAGGGATTATGGACAAGGAGACATGCTGGACTGTTCAAACAGAGACCTTCCTCAGCAGGCTGCGCTAGTGAGTGTTTGTCTTATCCTGATGCCTGCTGGGCAGCCTGTGGCTCAAGAAAAAAGAAAAGAAATGCCAAATATATACATGTCTTAAAACAATTATCCTTCAATTAAAAATACATAAATTTAAAAGAAGATGAAAAAAATAGTCTTTAAAAGATTTCAGCATAAGTTGTCTATCGGGCCACAAAAAACTCCATACTCCTTCTCTCTTAGCTGGATGCTGCCTTCCTCTCTTTCTGGAAGAGAAAGTGAAGAGGTTTATCTTTATACTGTATTGAAGACAGTAGTTTGAAAGAGCTGCGCATCCATGTTTTACCTTTAATTAAAACCCTTCTTGATATCAAATTAGTATTCATTATACACATTTTAAGAATAATCATTCTAAATACTTGAGGCCATTAGGGTTTTGTCTCATCCCCTCCCGCTTCATCTTCAGTCTCTTTAGCATAACTTGTTGTGTTATTAGCTGATGTCTATTTTTATTTGTTAAATTTGAATAATAGCATTTCCATCTTGCTAATTGAAAAGGTAGCCACTGTCTCTCTTTTCATTTAAGAGAGAAAAGACCCAAAGCAAGAAGGTGTTTTTACAGCTGTGCTCCTAGCTCTGCAAACTTGATCGAGTCGTCAAAGTCCTTTGGCTTCTTTGCTCTGAGTGAGGACGGTGAAGATGATGGGCTGCCTGGAAAGTGGGAGGGAAAGCGTGGGTGAAAGTATCTAACTTAGGGCCCACGCTATCAGTCTGCTCAGGCTGCCATTCCCAAATACCACAGACTGAGGGCTTAAATGCAGATATTTATTTTTTTCACATTCTAGAGGCTAGAAATCCAAGAACAAGACATCATCAGAGTTGGGGCCTGCTGAGAGCACCTTCTTGCTGGGTCCTCATGTGATGAAGAGAGAGAGAGAGTTCTGTTATCTCTGTCTCTTCTTATATGCACACCAGTTTTATCAGATTAGGGTCCCACCTTTATGACCTCCAGTAACCTTAATTTGGGCTTCCCTGGTGGCTCAGTAGGTAAAGAATCTGCCTGTAATGCAGGAGACCAGGGTCCGATCCCTGGGTCAGAAAAATCCCCTGGGGTAGGAAATGGGAACCCACTCCGATATTCCTGCCTGGAGAATCCCATGGACAGAGGAGCCTGGTGGGTTACAGTCCATAGGGTCGCAAAGAGTCAGACGTGACCAGTGACTAACACTTTGAACCTTAATTACCTCCCTGAAGCCCACTGGGGTAGGGCTTCAGTATATGAATTGCGGGATGGAGTGGGGGACACAATTTTTTCCCTAACATCCTGGGACACAAAATGCAGCCACAGGCTGAGCCTCATGAAATCAGCATCTCCTCCACTGAGATAAAATCCACGGTCCCCATAGTGAGCCCAAGTCTGGCTCCTGACTGTGCTGCCAGCCTCATGCCTCCCCTACACTGCAAACACACCACTTTCTCTCAGATGCACCCTCAGACCATAAGCTCCCCTGCTTTGGGCTCCTACATGTATCCCTCACCTACATATCCTCTCCTCATCCAAACCCTACACAGTCTTCCTGACCCCCGAGACCTGGTCAGGCCCCAGGCTACCCACTTTGAGAGCCCCATGCACATCCTCCTGAGCACCACTTGTCCCATCTGGAATGGCTTTCCATTAAGCTAAGTTCCCTGAGCAGAGGCCTGCTGAGCTCTCTCCAGCATTCCAGAGGCTGCTGCAAGGTGGACGCTCAGGCTGTGCTTGCTGTCAGACCACCTGCACTGTATAAAGATGTTATCACTCGTTTAAAGACTCACTTCACTGATGGCAGAAATCGTAGTTCTTCCCCCCTCAGCTTAAACTGCTGGTTAACTGTTGGCACCAGAGCTGAGAGCTGCCCTTCCTCAGTCCTTATCACCCTTTGTTTCTCCTCCCCTCCTTCTTTACCTGGAGTCAGACTCCTCCTTGCCCCACCTCTGCAGCCGGCTGTGTGGCTCTCTCTTGATTTGTTACTGAGCGATCTGACACCACACAGGTAGCTGGTTACCAAGACTCCAGCCTGGTGTGGCAAGAGGTCACTTCTGCACCAAACTGTCAGACAGGTGACGGAGTGCCGAAGCACGTCTGGTCCTCTTGGCACCCCAGAGGACAATCTGGAGAGGAGGCTCCTGCCCCTGTGGTGTGATCATGGAAGTGGCTACTGTGGCCACTCCTGTGTTTTTAAAAAATGCAGAGTGGACACAACTGAGCCCATGGCCAAGGAGAACAGCTTGAGTGCTGGAGGAAAGGCCTGAGCCCTGGGCAAGTGCCCTCAGACAAGAAATGAGCCACCCTCGGTCACAGTCACAGAGCCAGAGCGGGCAGGCTCTGCACAGGCCAGGGGAGAAAGGGACGGCAGGTGGCCCACCCAGCTCTCCCTCTCTATATCCAGTCATGCTTTTCGCCTGTTCCATCCCACCCTGTGCTGGGTGCTAGGGTGCTGTGCTGGCCACGCTCCTCTTTCACACATCAGCCCAGCAAACCTTCTGTGAGCACTTGCTGTGTGCCAGATACTGTGATGGTTCTGAGCTCCCAGGAGCTCTCACTAGGGGAGCCAGTGATATCCAAGCACCAAGGACTGTGATGGAGAAATAGGCTTCAGAGCAAAGTCGGTCCAGGAAGAAGGAGGAACAGAGGGGCAGGACCAGGAAGGCTTCCTGGAGGAGGTGACATGAGCACTCTGCCCTGAGGCATGAGTAAAAGCCAGCTAAGTGGGACAGTTCTCATGGTCATTCTAGGCAGGGGAATAGTAGGTCCCAGACCTAGTCTCTGGGGGTTCAGCCAGCTCTGATTATGGAGCGCTTAGATTAGCTCCGCTAACCTGATCATGAAGGTACCTGGAGAAGAGGATCAGAGAGCCTGAGGACCAAGAAGGCCAAGAGACAAGCCTAGGACCAGGTCCCTGTGTGGGCATGCTTCACTGGGTTGTGAAGGCCTTTCCCAACTTACACTCTCTCCAGCTCTGAAAGAAAAAAACCCAGGGGGAAGCAGAGGCTAACCCCCATCAGGGCCACAGCAAGGGGCTGTCTCCACCAAGCCACACCCACTGGTGAGACACCCCAACCAAAGAGGAGGAACCGGGTGTCCAGGTTGGGGCTGGAAAGGCAGGAGAAGGACTAGGTCACTCATTCATTCATGCACGCAGTCAACAATCCCGCATCCCTGTGGGGCTTGCCTGCTAGCAGGGAGACTGAAACCAAAAAAACAGCCTCTAGTGACATCTGAGGCCCATAGTGCTGGGGAGGGAAATAAGGGCAGATAGAGGAAATGGCAGACCAGGCATGGGGTGAGAGCCTGGGATGATAAGGGCTGCTAGGGACCCCTTTTTCTTTATTTTTTTTTGCTGCCAGTTCCATCATGACCTTAATAAAGTGAGAAAGGAGCCAGTCCCAGCATCTCCATCATCACTGGTTATCTGCCTACTGGGCCTTTGTCTTCTACTAGCTCAGCTGGTAAAGAATCCGCCAGCAATGCGGGAGACCTGGGTTCGATCCCTGGATTGGGAAGATCTCCTGGAGGAAGGGCTTGACTGCCCACTCCAGTATTCCTGCCTGGAGAATCCCATAGACAGAAAAGCCTGGTGGGCTACGGCCCATGGGGTCGCAAAGAGTCGGACACGACTGCGCGACTCAGCACAGCACAGCGGTCCTAAAGAGTGAGAGACTGCCCTCCGCCTCAGCCCGTCTTTTGGTCTGGTTGCCCCCAGCTCCCCCCAGCCTCACCACCACCCAACTGCCTGTCCCCTCTGCTGTTTCTCTGCTCCCAACTCATCACGGATTTTTACCTTGGGAGAAAAAAAAAAAAAAACAAACAACCCAAGCATGGAAATCTCTTAACACAAACCAGATGAAGGGGCCTGGTAAAAATGTTTTTCTCCGCATCAATCACCCTGGCCCTTGCTGTGCTGAGAATTTGGTAAACCCTCATCAGAGCTCCTACCAAGAATCCCTTCCAGACTTTGCCTGAGGAGACGCCAGAAACAATGCCGCCTTGTGTGTATTCAGCACAGCACCTTTGCACACGTGCTCACCCCCACTCCCACTTGGANTCTCCGCATCAATCACCCTGGCCCTTGCTGTGCTGAGAATTTGGTAAACCCTCATCAGAGCTCCTACCAAGAATCCCTTCCAGACTTTGCCTGAGGAGACGCCAGAAACAATGCCGCCTTGTGTGTATTCAGCACAGCACCTTTGCACACGTGCTCACCCCCACTCCCACTTGGATCCAGGTAGGATTTGGGGGTCAGCCTGTCCTACTGGTGACGTCACGGGGGGGCTGACCCTCTGCAGCGAGGAGAGCTGCAGTGTGGAGTTGGGCCTCCCTCCCACCAGCAGTTGGTGGCCCAATGGTCCCTCCCCTCACCCTCCAGCCCTATGCAGTGCCTGACGAGGGGTCAGAGATACGAAAGGCTGGGTTTAGGGCAGGTGGCCAGCAGGTCCTGCGATCTCTAGGAAGCCCTTCCTCAATTAAGCTTAGGAGTGCAGGAGCCAGCAAGCATCCACAAGGGCTGGTCCTGGAAGGGAAGCCTGCAGACCTTCTCCCACCCTCCTCTCCCAGGGCAGAGAGCTCAGCCCAGAAGCCAAGAAGCCATATTTTAAAAAATAAGATATAATTCACACAACATAAAATTGACCATTTTAAAGTGTTACGATTCGGTGGGTTTCAGTGTATTTACAATGCTTGCTACCATCTCCAGTCTCTGATTCTAGAACATGTCCATCACCACAAATAGAAACCCTAGCAGTCACTTCCAACCCCACTTCTTATGACTCCCAGCAACCACTGTTTCTGTCTCTGTAAATCCAGAGTCCTACTCTGGACATTTCATATAGATGGAATCTTGCCGTGTGTGGCCTTTTATGCCTGGTTTCTTTCACTTAGCTTAATGTTTTCAAGTCTCATCCATGGCTACTTTAATTAAAGTTCAATGAAATGTAAAATGTAGCTCTTTAGCTGAGTTGGCCACAGTTCAGGTACTCAGTAGCCACCATGTGGCTTTGGCTTCCACATGGGGCAGTCTGGCAAACTCGTCCATCATCACAGAAAGTCCTGTGGGGCAGTGCTGCTCCACAGTGCCCTCAGTGGACAGGAAGACAGTGAGGAGCGACAGGGGGTGCGAACAAGACCCACTGCTCAGCTCCCTGAAGGTCACAATGGGATCCACCGATGAATTTTGCTATTTCAAAACCTGATGTAAATCAAGCCTTACAAGGAAGCAGCTCTCAAGCCAACCCAGTACTATGTTTCTTGGCTTTCTGCCAGAGTTTTATCAGCCTGATGTGGGAGTCTGCCTATCTGAAGCCACCAGAGGCTCTGACTGGCCGCTGCAAATGACTCTGATTAATAGTGATGGGAAAACAAGTTAACTGTTACTATGTAAATGCAACTTGGGACACGTGATCTTTTGGAGGGGAAGGAGAATAATCAAAAGGACCCTTGTGTGATTTTACCATCTAGAGGTAAACGTTATTAGCATTCTAATTAATGGTCTCAAGATTCAGATTTGGGGGAGCGTGTGAGGGTACACACATAGACATATGCATAAATGTATGATATTAAAATGTATATATATTTGTGTTTCATTTTAAAAGGTCAATCTGTATACACAGTTTAAACACACAAAACACCCCTGCCAATTTACAATGATCTTTCTAAGTAGAAATTTGGGACATTTCCAGATGCAATACTATATCATTACCCAATAAAGCCAATTCCTCCAAGCTCATTTCTATTTAACCATTTCTGAAAGCTCAAGTGATGACGCAGGGCAAATAAAAGCAATTCGTAGCTGTCTTGAACTTTGGGAGAAGAGAGAAATCTTGGTCAAAAACATGCTTTTTTTAAAAAAGCATTTGTAATGGAAAAACTCAAATGTTTGCAAAAGTAGACAGGAATAGCATAATGAACTCCCACGGACCAAATCCAGCTCCAACGAATTTCAGATCTACCCCATCCATCCCCTTCTCCTCTTCATTACTTCAGTTTATGGCTTAACTGTCTGTCTTGTAAAAAGCCTTAGCCGGATTTTTTATTTTATCCAATCAGCCATCTGCCATTTTTACTGAGAAGTTTGTGGTTTCAGCTTGCCTCTGCTTTTTCTATGCTGCTTTATTAATCCTTTCTTTTTTCTAAATAAAAATTGTAATCCTATGTGCCTCTGTCAAGGCAAAAACTTTGCTGTACCCTCAGGTACCCTGTGTCCCCTCCACCTAATTCCCATCATGCGGTTATTCCTCTATTTTCTTTCTTGGTCTTAGCTAATTAGGTCGTAGGGTGGGGGGACCAGCAGTCTTTAGGGACTCTGACCACTCCTTAGTCACATTCCTTGGGTTTGTCTCTTCTCTTGTCTGAGTTCTTCCTCCAGGATGTTTTCCCATGAGGGTGTTTGTGTGGGAGACCATCTAGGGTCTTCTGTGTTTGAGACTGCCCTGGTCATCTCCTCACACTTGGATGCTAGTGTGACTGGATGTAAAATTCCTAGGTTCAAAGTTCAGTGCTTAGAGCTTCAATACTCACGCTGATTCACATAACCATTGCTCCTTCATTATCGTGCAGGCAATGCTGCGATCGGAAAGCATGGTGCCGGTCTGTGTTTTGTTCCTTTATCACATGCTCTGCTCTCTCTGGAGAATTTTAGGCCTCTCTCTGTCGCTAATAGTCTCCAGTTTGTGGAGACTGCCACAAGTTGAAGCATAAATTTTTTCTTAACTCTACTTAGTGTTCTGTGAACTTTTGCAATTCGAGCGCTTTCATCTTTAATTCTGGAAATCTATCTCTATTACTTCCCCTTTGTTTTAATCATTTCCTCCTACAGCCACTATTGGTGGTCTATATATTATATATTAATAAAAATTGATTTCTTATTTAATAAGAGTACATATAAATAGAAAGAAGAGCTTGCAAAAGAAACGGTTGAGAAATGTTGGTATATCACAGCCATCTTCTCTTTTTAAAATAAATAAATGTTCCCAAGAGCCTGGGAACATCCTCACCTTGTGCTGGCTGTGTGGGGGTTTTCTCATGATCACTCTCATGAGCCTCTCATAGTAGGTCCTGCTTTGCAGACAAAGAGAATACAACACTAGGAGGTGAAGGGCATGTCTAAGGTCACACAGCTGGACATGGGCAGTGATGGGGAAGCACCTCTATCTCTGACTCCATCAGCAGAGCCCTTTAATTGGCGAGGGACTGTCAGAGTTGCTGAACTGCTTCTACTGAAGGCTGCTGGGTACCATTCTGTTCCCCCATGACCCAAAATGAAGGGACATTTGCAAGAGAGCAGTGTCTGTCACCTGGAGCTCTGTGGCAGGTCTGGAATGAGGAGTGCCCTCTGACCAGGTTACAGCTCACTTTGTGAAATCTCTGGCAGCAAGGACCCCTCTCCTTGGGCCACACGACCTCTCCAATATTTGCCCCCCTGAGCCTGTTTCTCCTGGTCTCACCTTCCTTGTCCCCCCTGGTGAGCAGGTGGCCTCCCAGGATGACATGCATCCCTGCCGCATTCCTGGTCACGCCAGCCCAGGTCCATTCAGCCTGGCAGGGCATGCAGGCCTCCTTCCATGTCTGCAAGTGCCCTGGGCAGAGGCGCCGATTGCTGCTCTAGGTTGAGTAACGCTGCCTTGCCCATGTCCCGCTGGCTGGAGTGTCTGAGGCTGCCTGCTGAGCTTGTCCGCTTACTCTACCCAAGCTTTTGCAAGTGAAGACACAATGCAATGAAACTGCACATTAAACTTACCACCCCCTCCCCGGACCTTCTCTGTCCCAGATCAGCTGCTCATGTTGAACATACTTGGCACCACACCACATGTGTTGTGTGGAGCACCTTATATATTCACCCCCTCTGGCTCATATATCTGGTTCACAAACCTCAAGTCCCAGAGGGCAACCATGTGGGCATCATAGGCCATATTGGTTTTTGTTTCTTTTTTTTTTTTTTCAATTTACTTATTTTAATTGGAGGATAATTGTTTTACAATATTATATTGGTCTCTGCCATACATCACTTCCCTGCAAATAGGTTTATCAGTACCATCCTTCTAGATTGCATATATATGCATTAATATATGATATTTATTTTCTCTTTCTAACTTACTTTACTCTGTATAACAGGCTCTAGTTTCCTCCCCATCATTAGGACTGATTCAAATGTGTTCTTTTTTATGGCTGGGCAATATTCTTTTGTATATACGTACCACAATTTCTTTATCCATTCATTTGTCGATGCACATCTGTTAATAGGTTGCTTCCACGTCCTAGCTGTTGTAAATGGTGCTGCAACGAACATGGGTTACATGTGTCTCTTTCAATTATGGTTTTGTCAGAGTATACGCCCAGAAGTGGGATTGTTGAGTCATATGGAGATTAATCCTTTGTCAGTTGTTTCCTTTGCAATCATTTTATTCCATTCTGAGGATTGTCTTTTCATCTTGTTTATTGTTTCCTTTGCTGTGCAAAAACTTTTAAGTTAAATTAAGTCCCATTTATTTTTGTTTTTATTTCCATTACTTTAGGAGGTAAGTCAAAGAAGACCTTGCTGTGATATATGTCAAATAGTGTACAGCCTGTATTTTCTTCTAAGAGCTTTATTGTTTCTGGTCTTACATTTAAGTATTTTATCTATTTTGAGTTTATTATGTGTACGGTATTAAGAAGTTTTCCAGTTTCACTTTTTATATATAACTGTCCAGCTTTCCCAGCACCACTTAGTGAAGAGGCTGTCTTTTCTCCATTGTATATTCTTGCCTCATTTGTCAAAGATAAGATGTCCATGGGTACGTGGGTTTATCTCTGAACTTTCTATCTTGTTCCATTGGTCTATATTTCTGTTTTAGTGCCAGAACCATGCTGTCTTGAGGACTATAGCTTTGTAGTATAGTCTGAAGTCAGAAAGGTTGATTCCTCCAGCTCCATTTTTCTTTCTCAAGATTGCTTTGGCTATTCCAGCCCTTTTGTGTTTCCATGCAAATTATGAAATTTTTTGTTCTAGTTCTGTGAAAAATACCATTGTAGTGTAATAGGGATTGCATTAAATCTATAGATTGCTTTGGGTAGGATAGTCATTTTCACAATATGATTCTTCCAGCCCAAGAGTTTGGCATATCTCTCATCTGTTTGTGTTGTCTTTGATTTCTTTCATCAATGTCTTACAGTTTTCTGCATACAGGTCTTTTGTCTCTTTAGGTAGGTTTATTCCTAGGTATTTTATTCTTTTTGTTGCAGTGGTAAATGGGATTGTTTCATTAACTTCTCTCTGATTTTTCATTGTTAGTCTGTACATGTGCCAGGGATTTCTGTGTATTAATTTTGTATCCTTCAACTTTACTGTATTCACTGATTAGCTCTAGTAATTTTCTGGTGGCATCTTTAGGGTTTTCTGTGTTTATTATCATGTCATCTGCAAACAGTGAGAGTTTTACTTTCTCTTTTCTAATCTGGATTCTTTTTATTTCTTTTTCTTCTCTGCTTGCTGTGACTAGGACTTCCAAAACTATGTTGAATAATAATGGCAAGCACCCTTGTCTTCTTCTTGATCTTAGAGGAAATGCTTTCAGTTTTTCACTGTTGAGAATAATGTCTGCTGTGGGTTGTCATGTACAGCCTTTGTTATGTTGAAGTAGGTTCCTTCTATGTCAGGCCTGTATTGTTAACAAATACCAATTAGGTGCCTTCTGTGTGCTCGGCACAGGTCTGAGCCCTGGGGAAATAGTAACAAAACAGATAGCAATCCTTGCAGTATTCTTTTGGGGAAGATAGGCAGTAAAGAAGGTTTCAATATGTTAGAAAGTTGGTGTGTTATAAAAAAAAGAAAGAAAGAAAGGACAGCCTGGAGTGTTGGGGTGGCAGAGTGAGGAAGATGTGACAGCTTTCAATGAGAAGAGTGACATTTGAGAAAAGAAGTGGAGGAAGTGACAGAATTTACCAGGTGGCCATCTAGAAGAAAAATATTCCAGGCAGCAGGAACACTGAGTGCAGAGATCAGGAGGCAGGAGATGGTGCCTTGTTTGGAAGAGCAGCACAGAAACTAATGTGCTAGAGGTGAGTGGGAGAGGAAGCAAATAGTGGCAGATGACATCAGGGAGAACAGAGGCCCAGACCACGCAGGAGTTCAGATGGAGAGGGATTGGCCTGTGGTCCCTCAGGCAAGCCACACATGGGGACCCAGCATCGATACTCCTGATCTCCCCCAGCCTCCACCACCGAGAATCTGGAGCAAAGCCCAAGGCACAACTTTGCATGGAAAAACTTGTCTTTGTCAGCTGTGTTTACATGTAGATTTTGAAAACAAACTGTGCGCTCTGTGGCACAGGAAGGCAGAGGCTCGTAAGTGCTCTGTAGCACTGATTCGAACAGGATCCTGGGAGAGGGGTCAGTGGTCCTTGAGCAACTGCAGGGCCCACAGGAGGTCTCAACTCAGGGCGGATAAGGGCTGTTTTCACGGGGAAGCAGGAATTGTCTTCTGTCCTCTCTGTAAAGATCAGCAGAGAGGGCACGGAACAAGGAGTAGAGAGATGGGGTTGGCCCTGCGCACCATCCGTGTGGCCTGGGGGAGCACAACCCAAGTGTCTCAGCACAAGGGACATAGCTTCCTTGTCATCCAAATGAAGGAAAAGAGCCGCTGGGTGTGGTTGGTGAGAGATCTAGCGTGACCTGAATCCAGACTTTCATCTCAGCTCCCCTGATTAGTGCACATTAACTCTGGGTGCTTTATTTCACAGTCCTTTTCCACAAAAAGAACAATGATGGTGTGACTTTTTAAACAGAAGATAGGAACATCATGGAGGAAAAGCTGGGCCTGTCCACCTCTGTGCTGGAGACCAGACTCACCCCATTCACCTGGGTGAGACTCACAATTATACCATCCTATTTGTCAGGCCAGGAACCTTGATAGATAGTCCCTGTGCCCTTGGCCGCGCATATCAGCTCCTCCTAGGAGAATCTGCATCCTTGTCCCAGATATCTGCCCTAGACCTGTGTTATAACAAGATCCCCAGGTGGGTTTGAGAAGCCATGACCTAGAGAATGGGGAAGGGGAGAGGGAGCAACCCCGACTGCAGCCAAACTACAGTTTGGATGTATTGAGTGGGCTTATTCCTGCTCCAAGGCAAAAATGGGAGTGAAAGTTAACTGCCCAGATGACCAGCTTTCATTACCTTTTGTATTACGTCCGCTCTAGAGATACCAATAAGGCTGTTCTGACACATACCTTTTGGAAAACTGTCTATTATTCTCATGTGGGTGCATTTTGGTGATGCTGGTCAGAGAGATGTCCTAATTCTCAACCAGGCCCATCCTCGCCTCAAGCTCCAATCCCATCTTCCCCCACCTATCCATTCATCTTGCATCCGTGCAGCCAGGCCTTCTCCTGAGACATCCCAGTGACTAGACTGTGCCCTAGAGATATGGGTAACCAAAATATATGAACCCTGCCTTCCCAGGGGGCAGGTACAAAATAAGTCATTGTTACAAAGTCATGTTTTAGGTGGGATCTTTGTTCTAAAGTCATTACAGAAGGCAAAAATTATGCATAGTCCAAATTCTTCCAAAAATCCTTCAAGTCACCCATAAGAAGCTAGAATGCACCTCTCTTCAAAACTCTATAGAGCCAAGCGTTCACTCCAGTGCTGCGGGTGGGGTGGGGGGGGAATGATAAAACTTAAAAAAAAAAAAAAAAAAAAAAGCTTGAACTTGCATTCAGGAGTCCTTGAGTACTAGAAAGTCCTTAGCCACCAAACTTGGGACCTCAGCTGGAGCACACACCTCACCCCACACAAGGCCCACTAAGGAGCAAGCAGACTTCCGTCCCCAGCTTATGTTGACGCCGGTGCATAAGTGAAGCTTTGGTATTTAAATCATACATCTCTTATCTATCCCCAAACATCCCTATTTGGCTGTGAATCAGTGAGAATGCTGTCCACTGCACAGCCAGGGACACTGAGCCAGGGACATCATTCACACAGCCTGCACCTTCCCATTCTTACCTCCATACCAGATCAGCTGGACAGAAACAGGGTAGACCTGTGCACACTTTACATATTTGAGAGCTGAGGCCCGGAGAGGGCAGCCTCAAGGCTTGGGTGAGAAACTCATCATGGCATTGACTGCCTATGTGTCAGGGTAGGACCTGAGACTGTATTAACAGGGGCATAATACCTTCAACAAAGAAGAGGGTTATTCTGCTTCCCTGTGAAGCTTGCCCTGAGGACCCAATTCTGGGAGCCATGGTGTAAAGGGAAGGATGCTATTAGAAGGAGCAGGGCTAGAAGAAAGCTTCCAGGATGGCAGAGGGTTAAGGAACGCACATCTCCTAGAGATGCAGAACTAGGGTTGTGGCTTTGCCTGTCAATTCGCAGCCTTTGCGAGGGGTGGTTGGGTTCATTCTGAATGATCCCTAGGGATTATCTAGGGTTTAAACGCATGGTTTCCACTAGACACAAGTGACTGTTTCATCTGGTGTTGGTGCACACTCCAGAGCACCCAGCTGTGGGAGGAGCAAGCCTGCTCTGTCTCCTTTAGTGGTTGAATGCTGCTTCAGGCAGTACATCTTCCTGAGGCTTTCCAAGAGGATTTCAGTCCTGGCTGGTTCGGCCTGACTCGCTGCCTCCAGACCTAGGCCACGGCACTGCGCCGTTCAGGAAAGCCCGCCCTTGGTGTGAGTTGCCCAGGCTGGAGGTGGGAGGAGAGCACCTCTGTGTCCAAGGCATATCTGGATGCTGGATCACCTTTCTTATCTCCCTGCATCTCCCAGTGTCATAGAAATTCAGCTCGGAGTGACCAGCTGAGGTTTCACTGACCGCTGGAGTAAGTCTGACTTTCTCCTCTGTGTTCTCTGTACTGTCCGGCTGCCTCCAGGGTGGGGTGCAAAGAAGCTTTGGGAGCACTGAGGGTTCAGGGTGTAGAAAGTCATAGTTAAGAGCATGGCCCCTGGAGACAGACTGCCTGGGTGGAGCCCCGTCCCTCCCCTACTCACCTCCACCTGGAATAGCCAGACACACACCTGGACCACACACCTGGGGAGTTTGAGCCCAAGGTACAGGACCCCGAGTACTTCATTCAGCCTCCCCAACCCTCAGTTTCCTCAATGATAACAGGGGGATAATGGTTCCTACTTCTTGAAGTTGTCTCAAAGCCTGCATGCAGTGATCCACACAAAGCACCTAGCATGATGCCCACCATGTGGTAACTGCTCAATGAATACCAGGTACCCTAATTCTCATTGTTATTATTTTGACCCCTCCATGACCCCATGAACCTCTTTTCATCACGGAAAACTAATGGTCGACAGTGAATGATGCTTTTGTCCCCAGAAGAAGCAGGTTGGTGAAGCAGGACCCCTCTGCTCAGAGAAGGCACCTCCAATTCTCGGGTGCCGCGGATAGCCCTGCAGTGCCCCCTACCCCCAGAATACCCCCACACCACAGTGCCACTCCCACCCTACAGAGCCCACATACCTCAGAGCGGAGACTCGTGGATCGGGAAGGAGGCAACTCCACTCCCTCTCATTCTGGAGCTTGGAGAGCCTGGCAGCCAGCCCAGCTCGTGGAAGGGTCTCACATGTTTGAATTCACTTCGTTTTATGGAACTAATTTTAAAGGTGGAGAGAGGTGATGTCTGGACTTTGCCATTGGAGCCTGCCTCCAGTTTGAAAAAGTGGGAGAAACCTGTTCACATACAAAACACACCTCCTGGGGACTGGCAGGGAGTCAGGTGGTCAGGGAGCCCTTTTCCCCACACACCCATGTCTCCACACTCAGACCCATCTGAGAAGGGCAGCCCCCCACAGGCTGCACCCAGCAAGCTGCTGAGTTCCCGATGTTCTCTGAGCCTCCCTCCCTGGAAAATGGAGCTCCCCTGTGGACCGGCGCAGAAGGAAGAGATCTGAGTGATTCCTGTATCTGCTGTTCTGAGCCACTGGCTTTGCTGGAGAAGCATTTTTATTCTTTACAAGTGAAACCAACCCTCAGGAAAACAGAGGGATTGGAAATCCAGCTGCACCAAAGCTGCACTTGTTTTGACTTTGCTTTTTTTCCCCTTCTACTCTCTTACCCTAACCAGTTCCCTATCTCTCTCCAATTAATTCTGGTTTATTTTTAAAAGCATCATTAGAGATGAAACAGAGGCTGTACTGCCAGAAGCAAGATGAACTATTAGCTGGATTCTCTCTTTTTAACCATTAAAGCGAAATTCACCTAACACAGAATCAGCCAGTTTAAGTGAATAATTCAGTAGGAGTTAGTAAAATTAATGTCAGGTAACTATCATTCCTATTCAGTTCAAAAACATTTCAGCACTCCAAAAGGAAACCCTATACCTGTTAACAGTCACTCCTCATCCCCCATCCCCACTCTCTGGCCAATACTAATCTACTTTCCATCTTTCAGTTCAGTTCAGTTCAGTTCAGTCGCTCAGTCATGTCCGACTCTTTGCGACCCCATGAATCACAGCATGCCAGGCCTCCCTGTCCATCACCAACTCCTGGAGCTCACTCAGACTCACGTCCATCGAGTCAGTGATGCCATCCAGCCATCTCATCCTTGGTCGTCCCCTTCTCCTCCTGCCCCCAATCCCTCCCAGCATCAGAGTCTTTTCCAGTGAGTCAACTCTTCTCATGAGGTGGCCAAAGTACTGGAGATTCAGCTTCAGCATCATTCCTTCCAAAGAAATCCCAGGGTTGATCTCCTTCAGAATGGACTGGTTGGATCTCCTTGCAGTCCAAGGGACTCTCAAGAGTCTTCTCCAACGCCACAGTTCAAAAGCATACTTTCATCAAGAGGCTTTTTAGTTCCTCTTCACTTTCTGCCATCAGGGTGGTGTCATCTGCATATCTGAGGTTATTGATATTTCTCCCAGCAATCTTGATTCCAGCTTGTGCTTCTTCCTGCCCAGCATTTCTCATGATGTACTCTGCATAGAAGTTAAATAAGCAGGGTGACAATATACAGCCTTGACTTTAGATTTGCCTATTCTGGGTATTTCATGTAAGGAAAATCATACAATATGTGGCCATTTGGGTCTGGCTTCAGCAAGCTCTTTTCCAGGTTCATCCATGTTGTACTGTGTATCCATACTTCATTCCTATAGCTGAATAATATCCCACTGTGGATTTGCAACATTTTATCCATTCATCCATTAATAGACATTTGGATTGTTTTCACCTTTTGGCTATTGTGAACAATACTGCTATGAACAGGCTAGTTTTCAGTTATTTGGTCTATATGCCTAGGAATGAAATTGCTGGGGTTTATGGTTACTCTATGTTTAACTTTTTTAGGAACAGCTGGATTACTTAGACGTTACTGAACACCTAGAGTGCATTCTAACCTACTATTGGCTGAATGTATTATGTCCCCTCAAAATTCATATGTTGAAATCCTAACCTCCAATGTAATGGTATTAGAACACGGGGCCTTTGGGAGGCAATTAGGTGGTGGGGGTGGAGCCCTCATAAGTGGGATTAGTGCCCTTATAGGAGAGCCTAGAGAGCTTCCTCACCCCTTCTGTCTGCCCTGTGAAGACACAGCAGAAGACAGCTGTCTGTAAACCAGGAAGGAGGCTCTCGCAATCTGCTGGCACCTTGGTCCTGAACTTTCCAGCCTCCAGACCATGAAAACAAATTTCTGTTGTTTATGAGCCAGCCTCTATGATATCTTTCTTATAACAGTTCAAACAGACTAAAACACAGCCTGTATCAAGTCCTGACTTCACCTTCCCTTCCGCAGAGCACCAAGACTCTGTGCCTCTCTGTTTATCCTACTCATGTCACAGAGGGCTTTTTTCCTCATTAGCCTACCAGCTGATATAGGGCAACACAGAGCTCAAAACCAGACACCAGGCCTGGCAACCTAAGAAGCTAGCAGTAGATCAAAGTTAGTTGCACACCCTGAATCATTTGGAACTCTTTGCAAAGACATGGTGGATTAATTATAGCTCACATATGATGAGCAAACTAGCATTTTTCCATAACTTTGCAAATTATCACAATGTCCAAACATTGATTCTAAGTCCTCTATGCTTCTTGCAGACCCTCCCTCCAGATTTGTCAGTCTGTACTGACAACAGGCTGAGCAGAAACTCCTTTTTGAGCTTACTTCTTCCCTCTAGAGAGATACTGAAGCTGCCATTTCATATATGGCTGGAAGCATTGGCAAATTCTGGCATGAGGGCCTCCATACATTGAATGTAGACCATACCATTTGTCCTGGCTCAGAGGTTCAGGAGGGAATAACCAGTGTGTGCAAAATAAGCAAGAGTCATGATCAGCAGCTGCTGCCTTTATTTTTGTCTTCCTTGGTCCTTACATCTGCTCAAGGGGAATGTTCTCCCCCAGGCACTGGATGAAACCTCCATTATGCCCCCACAAAATTCCTAGTCCCCAAGGGGTAGCAGAAAGTTCTTCTATCGCTTTAAGTCTAACAGCACAGTTTTGATTTGGAAATTACGTTATCTCTTCAAAATACTTATGAATTTTATTCAAAGGTCTGAGTGGGTAAGAGGTTCAAAATGTGGCATTCCGGTGAAATCCAACCTTTTGTTTAACTAGAAAACTTTTTGCTTCTGAAAGCCCCTTTTGGTTGGTGCACAGTGGCTGGCCTTCAGCAATCAGAAACCTTGCCTTCTCCTCTTGCTCCATCTGTCTTTAGTCATGACCAGCTCTGGGTCTGCCACAGGGCCTTCCCACCAGCCAAGTCCCCTTGCCTTAGGGCCCACTATCTCATCTATTGAGGGAACAATTTTTGCCTTGAAGAAAATTGGGACTGTGCCCAGGCTGATCCAGGCCCAGGGTGTGGGGAAGGAAGTCCACTGCCCTGACTGGGAGTCCCAGCACCACCTGTTACTACGTGTGTGACCTCAAGACAGCCTTGTCTTTGGGCTCCATCACCTTATCTGAAAATGAATAATAAATTAGTAATAGTATCGGCACCTCCTAAGAATTTGAAAGGCCACAGGAGACAACATATGAAATACCAGCACTACTGTAGATGCCTGGTTCCTGTCATCCGTGAGGCTCACTGTTGTCCAAGTACAGAGGAAGGTTAAGGTCAAGGGCCGGTAGTGCTTTTCTAGGGCAGTTCCCCCCACTTTAGATTTCCCACCTTCAAAAGAAAGCTAAACACAGGAAAAGCGCTCCAGGGGTGCCTTGTATGTAGTGCTCCCCAGCTAGAGGCTCTCGTGTTCAGGGGGCAATCATGGAGCCACATCCTGTGAAATGCTGAGCTGGACATGCTCCCAGGAACTTGACTCTGTTCAGGGCAGAAGATGTGGAAAGGTGGGCCAGGCCTCCTGATGGCTACCCTCTGGCCCCACAGCCAAGAATCATTTCTCTTGGAAAGAGGGCAGGACAGGCATCAGGGCCATGGTCAGGCACATACCTTAGGTAGGTCACTTCACCACTGTGAGCCTGGGCTTCTGTAAAACGGTCATGAGACCAACAGCAGGCATCATTGTGAGGCTTCCCTGAGATATGGGCGCACCCTGCACTCTGCCAGGCAAAAAGCTGGAGCTTCATAACTGTGAGGTGAACCTAGTTAGAGTTGGGTGAACTGAAATGCATCGCCACCCCACTCAGAAGGACAGGAGGAAGGCAAATCTGCAGTTAGAGATGGAGGCAGGGATGGAACAAGGCCACCCATACTACGGCCTGAAGGCATGAGGTGGAGGACAGGCACAGGCCATGTGCTTGCCCAGCTCCTCCCCAGGGGAGAAAGGGAAACTCTCTCCTGAAAGTGCACGTATGTCCAAGCTCTGGAAGGAGGGCTGGCCAGGGGCTCACTCATTGGACAGTGAGGCCAGCCGAACCCCACGCATCCCATTCCACTAGGATGGACACCCCTGAGACCTGAGAATCAGCCCACCTCCTTAGGGGACCACACAGGCTTTCTCTTAAGGTGGACAAGCTCCTGGCGCTGGGCTGGGGACACAAAGGCCCTGGTGATTCTCATGGAGTGAGAAACTTCAGGATGAAAGGACATAGAGGTCTTGTGGGAGTCCCAAGACCGAACATCTGGGATTCAAGAGATGGGAATACATTTCACAAAGGATTGATCATTGGGATGATCTTAAAGGATATGTGGGTGTTTTGCCAGGTGGGAGAATAAGGAAAGAAATGAGGCATAGGGTAAGGGGTCTGTGCATATAGCTGTTGGGGAGGGCAGGAAAGGAATGGGTGGGAGGAAATGAGGTTGGATTTATGTAAAATGCCATAATAAAGAGCTGGAGCTTGATCCTATGGTCACAAAGGGGCAACCACAGGCCAAACTCAGTTTGAAAGGTGTTGCTTCTGTGGTTTTTTTTTGGTTTTTGACCCTCATTATGTTTGCAAAATGATTAAAGATATGGGACATCCTGATTTCAGCCTTCTCTTAGACAATGGAAGGATCTAGAACAGTCTGTTGTAACTACCTAGTAGTCGCCCCCTTGGAGTATACTTTCTCCAGTGTGCCCCAGTCCCCACTGCTCCTTATTGAGCTCTGGTCCTGCAGTTGACTGTCAGTCCCCACGTACTCTGCAGCTTGCACTCTCTTTTCTCGTAGTAAAGAAAGCCTTCTTTGAATCATATCACTGTCAAAAATCAAACACAGACCAAAATGGCAGCCTTGTGATATTTGCTACATGAGTTCTATTTAATCTGTATAACCTGCTTATGCCTGCAGGCAGAAGATTTTAAAGCTCTGCCAGGGAGTCCTTGGAGGAGTTGGTCAGGATTCATGGTTGCAGACAACAGAATCCACTCCCAGCTAATGTAAGAAGAAAGGAAAAAGATTTATTAAGGGATACAAAGCCCTAGGTGGAGGAGCTTTTGAGAACGGCTCCCTGCATCACATCTCTGAACCAGCCTACTAGGAGCACTCCCAGCAGATCAGGAAGCTTCCTCAAGGCTGCTGGCTTAGAATCACACTACTTCTACCTGAAGATTGGAAGCCCTGAGCCCTGCTTCCATCTGCACCTAACTCAGCTCTGAGTCAAGTGGATCTGAGCTTAGAATGTAGATCTCACCTACCCTTAGCCCTAAGAAAGCAGAGAAGTTTCCAATCAATGTTGGAAAGTTGGGTTTATGTTCTGGGAAAGCATCTAAATGTGAGGAGGTGACCAGAAGGTTTAGAGCAGCCACAAATGACCACTGACCACTCCAGGCTCTGGGGAAGGGGGTAGCCTTGGTATCTGGGAGGTCACCCAACTGGGACCTAGCCAACCCACCCCTCTTGCACCCTGGGGTGGTCTTGGAACTTCACACCACTTTGGCTCCTGAGTTCCCAAACTCTTCAAAGGCACTCTTCAAAGAGATGACTCCCACCAGCCTTCTGACATTCCAGAGCCCAGGGTGGTCCCTGGCAGGCCAACTGGTTAGCCTCCTGGCAGCTGTGCCCACCCTCCTGGCCAAGTGCCCTTGCCTGGCTTTCACGTGCCTTCTTCCATCCTCGCCCTGCCCCTGCCAGTCAGGCAGCTGTGTCACCCTCTCAGAACTCTTTGTTCTCTTCTTGGATTCAGAGAAACATTCTGACAGCTTGGAGTCTGATTCTGCTCTTCCTAGCAGCTGATAACTGAAGAGATTAAAAGATGAAAAACCATGCAAATGTCTGAAATTGCACACCCAAGTGTATTTGTCCACACTCCTGAGCCTGTGGCATCTGTGCCCACCATGCCCTCCTGCTGGCAACTGTCTCTGTCCTCAAAGCCCTCCCCTGATGACCCTGCCCAACGTGATGGCACCATCACCTGCTCCAGAGGACGCTGATTCCCTGCAGGCCACTTATAGAGCCCAGGGGGCACACGGCCTGGGTTGTGAGCTCCACATCTCAGCCCCTGGCAGGCAGAGCAACATTTTCACTTTCATTGCAATATCACCAAGTGCCAGGCCTGTGCTCAGTGTTCAATACTCCAGGTCTTGCACAAGCTTCACAAGTTGAGAAGGTAGATGCCGTGTAATCCTGGGTTTACAGCCTGGGAAACTGAGCCTCAGGGAGAATAGGTGACCTACTCAGTGCCACTCAGCTAGTGAGTGGCAGAGCTAGGAGTCAGTCCAGGTTTGCCTGGCTTCCAAGTCTCCACCCGCAGCTACTGCACTTTGTTCTACAACCACTATCTCTGCAAGATAAGCCCAGAAGCAGCATTTCTGCCTTCCACAAGGTTCTTTTGACCAGAAAACATTCATCAGAGTACTTGGCCACACAGAGTTACCCCAAGCTGGCCAAGCCAGGACCAGGCCTGTGTCCAGGCCTGATAGGCTTCTGTCAGCTTGTGATGGGGGACGAGCCACTTCCCTGCAGGCCTCCATTTTCTCATTTCATTCACACAACTAATATTTCTGAACTCTACTCTATGCTAAGCACTGGGAAATAAGAGAGACAAGATCTGTCCTGTGGAGGAACTTACATTCTAGCAGGAAGAAGGTCTGTGTGGTTAATTGGGGTAGGGGGATTTGAAATGAGGTCAAAGATGTGGTGACCACCAGAGAGATCTGACAACGTGCTTAGGCCAGGGCAAGGTGGCGGATTTTGACCCCAGTGCAGAGGAGGACCTGGGGCACTTGAGCAGAAGGACGTTCCCTAAGTGACACAAAAGGCGTGAATAACACTGCACAAGGTGGCTCTGCGGATTGAAGAAGCAGAAGATCAAAGCTCACAGAAATACACTATTTAGCAGTGGGGGGGAGGGGCTGCGGGTGGGGGTGGTCGATGCTTCATAAACGAGAGGTGGGCCTTTAAAAATGGGCAGGAAGGCAGGAGTCCCTAGGCCCTTCTCCCACAGGCCCTGCTGAAAGAGGACAGCTGGACTTGGGTCCCAGAGTCTCAGCAATGCTTGCAGGAACCATATCTCCCATCAAACACTTGCCTTCCTGGGACTAACCAGCAGGAGGAATTGCACAGGCCTCCAGTTCCTGTCATGTCACATGTCACATGGGCAGCTATGTAGGCAGCCTTTCATTTGAGCCTCAAAAGTGTTAATTGCTCAGTCATGTCTGACTCTTTGCAACCCTCAGGACTGTAGCCCAGGCTCCTCTGTCCATGGGATTCTCCAGGCAAGAATACCGAAGTGGGTTGCCATGCCCTCCTCCAGGGGATCTTCTGACCCAGGGATCAAACCCGGGGTCTCCTACATTGCAAGCAGATTCTTTACCATTCGAGCTACCAGGGAAGCCAAGGCCCATTTGAGCCTCATCCTGTGTCCAAATGTGAGTGGACTGAGACTGAAAGGGACAGGGAAGGTCTCAAGGGGACAGGCATGACTCAGGGTCGGTGAAGGCCTCATGTGGCACCTTTTTGGACTTTTGTTGGCTCTTATCATGGCCACGAAATAGCAGCCTCTCCCAGTAGGGAACTGGGGAGGCTTGGGTGCTTTGCAGGTTCTGCTGTTGACTCCCTCCTTGCTGTCAGGAGGAGCCTAAAGCCTGGAGAGGCCAAGGCTGGCTCACTCCATCTGTTGAGATTCAGTTGGAATTGAGGCTTTGTTCAGTTGTCTTAGAAATGGAAGCTGACTCTGATGGATTCTAAAGTCAGACACAGCAGATTTCCATCTTGGCTGAGTCATCCACAGAAGAAATCAGATAGAGTAGTTTTCACCTGGGAATAAATTTATTTCACAAAATTTAGAAATCAACTTGGCAGTGAACTTTCAGGCAGGTTTGAGGAGATTAGGAACAGAAAATCCAGCTGACACTTGAAACCTGAAATTGACCACCTGCAGGAGGGCTTTCCGACTGACAAAAAAGCTGACAGTGCTTGTTGGCTGGGAAGCCTGAAATCTGATCCGGGACCCCCAAGACCAGAGCCTCTAGGTTTCTACATACTCTTTGGCTCTTGTTGTCCTCAAGCCATATTCAGACCTGCCTGTCTGCCTTGCAAAACCATCCTGCTCTTTCCAACTGAGTCTCTTACCAGGGTTAGTGAGGCGCCATCCTCTACCCTTTGCTGCAGGAGGTGCCTGCCCATCCCCCTGCTCCTAGTCCTCTAGTGGCCTCTGAACACGAGCATCCAAGTCAATACTCATTGTCAGGCCCTGCACAGCCCAAGGTGGGTGGGCACCTGGAAGTTTGTTAACCTCATCCAGTGCCCAGATGATTCTCCCATTTGAGAACCACTAGCCTGAAGAATCGGAGAAAGCAATGGCATCCCACTCCAGTACTCTTGCCTGGAAAATCCCATGGACAGAGGAGCCTGGTAGGCTGCAGTTCATGAGGTCACTAAGAGTGGGACAAAAAAGATCTTCACGACCCAGATAGTCATGATGATGTGATCACTAATCTAGAACCAGACATCTTGGAATGTGAAGTCAAGTGGGCCTTGGAAAGCATCGCTACGAACAAAGCTAGTGGAGGTGATGGAATTCCAGTTGAGCTCTTTCAAATCCTGAAAGATGATGCTGTGAAAGTGCTGCACTCAATATGTTACCAAATTTGGAAAACTCAGCAGTGGCCACAGGACTGGAAACGGTCAGTTTTCATTCCAATCCCAAAGAAAAGCAATGACAAAGAATGTTCAAACTACCGCACAATTGCACTCATCTCACATGCTAGTAAAGTAATGCTCAAAATCCTCCAAGCCAGGCTTCAGCAATACGTGAACCGTGAACTCCCTGATGTTCAAGCTGGCTTTAGAAAAGGCAGAGGAACCAGAGATCAAATTGCCAACATCCGCTGGATCATGGAAAAAGCAAGAGAGTTCCAGAAAAACATCTACTTCTGCTTTATCGACTATGCCAAAGCCTTTGACTGTGTGGATCACAATAAACTGTGGAAAATTCTGAAAGAGATGGGAATACCAGACCACCTAACCTGCCTCTTGAGAAATCTGTATGCAGGTCAGGAAGCAACAGTTAGGACTGGACATGGAACAACAGACTGGTTCCAAATAGGAAAAGGAGTGCGTCAAGGCTGTATATTGTCACCCTGCTTATTTAACTTATATGCAGAGTACATCATGAGAAA